>PPLG03000017.1:0-284981 GCA_003706415.3 Deakozyma indianensis
GGTGGTGTCACTAACTTTGGCTCAATCTTGCTGGAAGGCATGGGTTACTCCACCAAAAAGACGCTTCTGATTGGTATGGCTTCTGGTGCCGTCGAGTTGATTGGATGTCCTGTATTCGCTATTATAACAAGAGTTCCCGGTATGCCAACACACAGACTTTTCTGGGGTGTTTTTGGGTCGGTAATCAGTATCATCTCATGTGCGCTCCTGGCATACGGCCCATCGCAGAAAACTCAGCTGGCGGGATATTTGATGTTTGGAATAACACCCGTGGGTATGATTTGCTTGCTGTCGTGCTTTGCTTCTAATGTTGCCGGCTCGACAAAGACGGCCACCTACAATGCCTTTTTTTTGGTTGGTTACTGTACTGGTAACTTGGTCGGTCCTCAGACATTCAAGAATAAAGAAGCTCCTCATTATCAATCTGCTAAGGAGGCAATGTTGATCTGCTGGTGTCTAGCTACCGTTGTCATTCTCATCCTCTATGCATCTTATTATTACGATAACAGGAAGAGAGATGCTGCAAAAGCTGCCCTGGTTGAAAGAGGAGAGTATGTCAAGGTCGGGAACATTGAGTTTGCTGATTTGACTGATAAAGAGAATCCAGAGTTTAGATACGTTTTGTAGTGTGCCTGAGAATTGAATTGGTTTAGATTGGATCACTTGTAATTCGGCTAGGAGTGCATAACCTAAACTATTGAGACAGCCACCACTCCATTGTCGGCAGAATTGATAAACTTGATCCGGCACTGCGACGCCAAATTGAGAATGCCAAGGAATCGCCTAGCAATGAATGAGCGCCTGTTTCGGATATCAGTCGGTGGCTCCAATATAGCCTCGAGGGGAAGCTCGTGATGGGGTTGCAAGTCATGCAAAATGCCCTGCTCCTCAGCAACCACACTCTGCCGCTTCTGTCTATCGCTTTCCAATAGATAGTTAGTTGTTACACCAGCAAGCTCTTCTAGATTCATTGCATTCTGAACGTCACTTCCATCTTGTGTGTCGTCAAGAATATCGTTCCAATCAACGGATATGTCTTCCAACTCTGAAAGATCCAGTGGCATTCTGCTGTGACCTGGCTGAATGGAAGACGAGCGTGATGTAGTACGCGATGATCCCTTTGACGAAGAAACTCTTGATGAGATTTTGGATGAGAACAAAGATGACATTCTCGAGATATGCATCTTAAAATCTCGGTTCCTGCCAATTTCTGGCGCTGGAGCTGCGTGTACATGTGAGAGATTGGAATACAGTACCGGGAATGGAGGTCTCAATCCAAGCGATGCAAATTCGTAGAATGAGAGTCGTTCAGACTTCGCATTATTCACTCTCTTTTGGGCGGGTAGATAGTTGGCAGGGTGGTTGACAATTGCGTTTCGTTGGCAATTTTTGAGCTTTTGTCGCACTCTTGGAATCTTTTTTGTACTGGCAAAAAGCTGGGGTAAATCTCCTTGCCATTGGGCGACGCCATCAGATTGCGTGGACACCTGAGAAACTCCAGCCCTCGATGATACTTTGCCAGAGGGATCGGTGCTTGTAAAGTTGAGAGTTATCGCCATACTAGACTCACCAGGTCGATCAGAAAGATCTAGCCGTCTAAAATTTGCCGGTGTAGATGCACCAAATCCCTCGACTCCGTCTAGTATTGGGGAGGATATTTGCAGTTCTGAAGGAAACGGGCCAAACTCTCCGGCCAAGTCCAATCCAATTAATGAGTTCGATGATATAGACAAATATTCGTCTTGTTCAATAAAAGGCTGTGCGCCTGCCATCGATGACAACGCAGCCAGTGGAACACCGTCAAGGACGTCATTCCGCCCTACCTCTACGGTATCATCCAACATGCGGTTGGTAGAAGCGTCCAGAAAATCATCATCATCAAAGATAGTAAATATTCGACGTATAGGCTTTACAGGATCTGGCAGGTCGATAGAAGCTGCTTTATCTTCCAAGCGGCGTCGGATCAGGCGTTTGTAGGTCGTGTTGACGTCTTGAGAGAGAAACGACAGCTGCTTCTCAAACAGATAGATCACTCCAGTTAGAAGATATGCTTTGAAGCGCAGAGTTTCGTCTTTTGCATTGAGTATGTATGAACATATGGCGGACACATTAATGGCCACTAGTTCAGGCTTAGGAAGACGTAGTGAGGAGACACCAGCAGTGGCCGCTTGCCATGCTCTGGCAACGTCAGATCTGTTGTCAGACAGCATTGCAAAGGAAATGGCGGGGAGAGCTAGGGAGTTTATATATTTGACCTGCACGATGACCTGTCACTTTTGTGACTGGTCATCCCACAGATGAAGGGTAAATGATCTATCACATTTATGCTATGCTTATGCACTATGAGACAGGTGATGTAGTAGATACAGTAGGCGCGGTTGACAAACTGATAAAGCTCAAGCAGTAGCAGAGGTCTTCTTCGCCCATTCGGCGGGCGTGCGAGTCTCCAATTCCAAGGCATGGATGCCATCCTGCATGGCCATTTCGTCTTTTAGTATCGAATAAACCATTCTGTGTCTTGCAGGCATGTTCTTGCCGTCAAATTCACTAGAAACCACAGTTAGCTTGAAATGGGTCTCGGTGACCTGGTTAGCATCCCGCATAGGTTGGTGGTGTTTATGCAGATGAGAGTTGTTGACGACGTCAAACACCGATGGCTTGAGCGCCATATTCACTTTGGTTTTGATTGTATCGGTGATTGTCATCAGTAGTCTTGTGGAGCTTCTCATGGTGAGAGGCAGCAATGAGAGCTTTTGGAGAGAAGGACTGTTCATTAGAAACGGAAATACCAAATTTGCGAGTTACTCCACGCGGAATCTGAAAAACAGGATTCTATTCATTTATGACGCTACATGTTCACTAATTCTCACATTATCACTCCTCGTCTCATCTTAGTCAAGCCTTTGCCCCCGTTTAGTGTATTTTTACCAATGTTAGCGTTGGCAGTGAAAATTACTTGGCGGGTAGCTTCGGCGGCGACCGATGGAAACAGAGGCCTGGCAAAAAAAGAGTTAGAAATGGCACCTATATAAAACCCGATCACAATATCCTCGTCGGCAGGGAAAGAAAACGACATTTATTACGTGCCGAGCCGAGCTCTCCGCTGCTCTGGGAAGCCCACAAACCGGGTCCCCATGCCACGGGCTGCGGAACCATAGGGCTGTGCCACCCTTGTGATAGTTCCCACCATAAGCCGGATGGCCACCACCACGACCAAACATCATCACAGAAGGTCTGAAAAATGTCATCTTCCGTGCCATACGATCCATATATTCCTCCTAGCCAGGCCCAGGGCCCGTCGAAGACTGCGGCCGTGCAGAGCGTAAGTATACTCGATAATGCCCCTTTACAGGCGCTGCTTTGAGGCAGCTGTTTTGAATCAGTGACATTCAAACAAATTGAAGTGATGCGTAACTTTTGGCCGCTTTTTGTGCGTTGAGCATTATGCAGTGCCTGAATGAGGGTCTCCATCCCGTGATTGTCTAACCACAGCAAATCGATGACGCCGTCCAGGAAATGAGAAAAAACCTCAATAAGGTTGCGCAGAGAGGCGAAGACCTCGACGGCCTGCGAGACAAGTCCGACAACTTGGTCGACTCGTCCAACCGTTTCAGACACGGCGCCAACCAGGTCCGCAAGAGAATGTGGTGGAAAGATATGAAGATGCGCATGTGCATCATTGCTGCTATTATTATTCTTATTATTGTCATTGTCGTGCCCATTGCTGTCCACTTCAAGTAGACGCTTGTAGGATGATTTGCAGTGTTTGCTTTCTATAGAGCCAGCGGTATATGCACCTATCTGGCTATGCTGGCGGAGCTGATTGTTTGGTTAATGGCTATTTATACTGGGCCCATAGCTGGGCCTTGAATTGAATCGATTTTGTAATTTGTCTTGTTGCTCACTTTCTCGTATATCTTCTTTCCTATACACCAAAAGTCTTCTCTTCTTCTCTTCCGCTGTTCTCACACGTTGGAACATGTCTGCTCATGCGCAGCCGTTAAATAGAATCCACAGCAGGATGGCATCGCATGATATGGAAACATCACTGTTAGCATTATTGAACGTGGCCAACAGACACAATATAACTAGTGCTCGATATTTACCGCTCTTGTGCTATTTTTTTCTATAATATATCGTTCCTACAGCCTGCACGCTCGCATCTCTTATCACCCCGCGTCAAAAGCCCGCATCCCGAAATTTCAGTCACCTGAGACTCATCTCGAAAGCACTTCCTCGGACGTATACTCCTCACAACTAATAAAATGTCACATAAAGCTCAGTACCTTGACGAACGTGAGACGGACGTTTCATGTATCCTTGCAGGCGGTTACAACCACCCTCTTCTCCGTACGTGGCAGGCCCAGCGCCAGCTCACAAAGGATCTCTTCATTTACCCGCTGTTTGTTGTTGACGACCCAGATACCGAGGAAGAGGTCCCTACTTTACCTAATCAGAAGAGATGGGGTGTTAACAAGCTTGTGCCATATGTTGAGTCTCTTGTGAAAAAGGGTCTTCGTGCTGTGCTGCTGTTTGGTGTGCCCCTTAAGGAAGGTGTAAAGGATGCCGAGGGAAGCGCCGCAGACGATCCAAACGGACCTGTCATCACCGCCATTAAGGCTCTGCGTGCTGCCATCCCCGACCTTTATATTATGTGCGATGTCTGTCTTTGCGAATACACTTCGCATGGCCACTGTGGTGTTCTCAGAGATGACGGTAGCATCATCCGTGAGGCCTCAGTCAGACGTCTGGCGGCCGTGGCGGTTAACTATGCAAAGGCCGGTGCCAACTGTGTAGCTCCTTCAGACATGATTGATGGACGCATTGGTGAAATCAAGCAGGGCTTGGTGAACGCCGGTCTGGCGCACAGAACAATGCTCATGTCATACTCTGCCAAGTTCTCGGGCAATCTTTACGGCCCATTCAGAGATGCGGCTGGTTCCTTGCCCGGTAAAGGTGATCGCAAGGCTTACCAACTGCCACCCGCTGGTAAGGGTCTTGCCCGCCGTGCACTCCTCCGTGACATTAACGAAGGTGCTGACGCCTTCATTGTCAAGCCTTCCACATTTTATTTGGACATTGTCCAAGACGCTGCAGAGATCTGCAAGAACTACCCCATTGCTACTTACCAAGTGTCTGGTGAGTTTGCAATGATTCACGCCGCTGCCGAGAAGGGTATTGTTGACCTCAAGGCCATGGCCTTTGAAGCTGCCGAGGGATCATTGAGAGCAGGCGCCACACTACTCATTTCTTACTTTACCCCAGAGTTCCTTGAGTGGTTGTAAGCTCTTCAACTAGCTCAAATGTAGATATTTCAAAATATATTATAAATACTTAATGTTTTACACTACCTTACAACTGCAGAGAATACGAATATTCGTCCTCGAGATTCTGCGCAAGCCACAGCGAAATGCACGACACCATAACAGACACATTGGACACAACATTGGAAATGCCCATGCCAACAGTGGGAAAACCGTAGTGCGGCACAACGTATCGCAACACGAGAATGACAATTGACCCCGCCAAACCTCCAGAGAGCGAAGCAAAGCCCAAAAACAGCACAACCTTCGCCTGAAAATCGGCAGAGGAGCCATTGGAAGAACCAAACGAGAATGATTCTGACGAAAGCCTCGACTTTTCGACCGTGTTGATTACTAACATGCCAAGCGACGATAAGAGAAATGGGATCCAGTCCGCAAATCTGACATGTATCTCAGAGCCATTGCCATGAGAAGAGTACAGAGCGGAATCTAGCATCACATAGAAGCCTACGGAATACAGGGCACCCGCCAGGTACACACCTGCAGCTCTCAGAGTGTTAGAGGAGATGTTTGGTAGCGAGAATCGGAAAGCAGAACTGTTTACTGACATGTCGTCTGGTTCGATAAGGAGGCTGGTTGGATGGCAAATGTAAAACGTAGTCACGTGATTTATGGCGGCAAGTTTGGAAAGTTACAAAGGAAGAACGAGAGCAACGATATTACAAGGGGAACGAGGATCAACGCAGTTATCAGGGCATGGCTGATCTGTTCCCGTCTTCTGCCTCACACCCAACACTATACCTGCCTATTTCGGCATAATGCCAATGTACTAATTACAATGCTTCTAATTACATGATCTCATAAGATCTATACTTTGCCAGACTCCCACAGCTTAAGCACCTCCTGGTACACAAACAGCATAACAGAACTCTGCAGAGACGTCCAGACCAGACGTGGGCCAACTCCCGAAAACACTCGTGCAATGCCCTCCGTCTTGTAAATATGATATAGAGCTCCAAACGTTTTGTTGGACAGCCTGTGACCACCAGTGGAGGTGCTGTTCTGCGTCTGGATTCTTGTCTTGACAACGTCCAATGGTGTGGTGATAACACCAGCAAGTCCGCCGGCAATGGCGCCCGTAGCCAGCTCAGAGAAGAGCGACAAATGCACCGGGTTCTTCTCGACTCTGATGGCCCATGCATGCAGCTTTTCGTAAAACGCCAGCTGCAGAGCCGAGAACGGTAGGTCACGGACCAAGGTCGCCTTGTATCCGTAAAACAGAGCGCCGTAGCCCTCAGATTTGGCAATCGTCCGCGCAGCGTCGAGCATGCCTCTGTAATTGTATCCAGAGTTGAAATGCGGGTTATTATAGCGGCCCTGCAGCTGCAGACGAGTCTTGAGCACCTCGCTAGGAACATAAATAAAAGATGACAGCAAGTCGCCGAGAAAACCAGCCGTCAGATGCGAGAATGTGTCTGGTAGGCCCCACTTCATTGTCATGAGCCGTTTAGTGGTCTCGTAAGTGCCAAAGAATATCATTGTCGAAGGGAAGGAGCCTAACAGCGCCGGAGTATACCCTCCGTAAATGCCTCTAAATATACCTTCTTCTTTGAGAATCACCATGCCGGTCTGTAGCATATTGCCGCTGTACTTAATTGTCCTCGAAGCGCCCTGCTGACGAGTTTTGACGGTATCTAGAGGGTACATAAAGGAGTCTCCAAAGACTCCTCCAACGCCGCCAGCCACCAACACAGATGTCATGGACGCGAGACTTGGAGTCTGGTCAAGATGCACATTTTCCACCGCTCCAACGGTCATGATGGCGCGAGTCTACCAAGTAGACTTTTACAATAAATACAAAAACGGGTCGATACGGTAACGAGTGTAGTGTTTTTTATCAGTTTTTTTTAGCCCTCAGCCAGAATGGCCAGTCCAGAGATGAAAACAATGATTTTTTGATGAATTCGGATTTTTTTCAGTGCTTTTTTGGGGCGTCTGGAAAGATAATTTGACACTTTTTGTCCCGCAGGCATCCGACCTGGACAAGCCTTGTCGGGAGGCCGACGACGGGGAGCTGCTTTCGCAGCGGGCCACCACCAGTGGTAGATGGCGACCCGGTCGGATCTGACTATTCGCTGTAGCAGATCAAATAGTTTCAGATTTCTCCGTCGATTAATTTTATTCTAATATTTGCTCGTATTCTTTCAAACACCTCATTGGTTACATTTATCCAGTACAGGCGTTACTCAACACTGGTTATGCTTTTTTCATAAAGAATCAGGGACATCCAAGATTCGCTATTATATACACCTCAATATACCTCTAGTTGACCCACTTTCTCACGTTGCGGAAAATCTGGATCCATGGCGCATCGCTCAGGCTCTGTGGATACCACGAGTTGCACTCTCTAATCGTCACACGCTCTGGATGTGGCATCATGGCAACTACACGACCGTCTTTGCTTCTGATACCCGTCACTCCCTCAGGAGATCCATTGGGGTTAAATGGATACTTCTCGGTTGGCTTACCGTAGTTGTCAACATATCTCACAACAGCAAGCGACTCGCTCTTGAACTTGCGGAACGACTCATCAGACTCAAATTGAGCGCGACCTTCACCGTGTGCAACAGCAATTGGCATTCTAGAGCCCCTCATACCATCAAAGAAAATCTTTGACGGACCAGAATCGTCAATAATCTCAACCATTGCAGTTCTAGCTTCGTACTGCTCGGACAAGTTGCGCTCAAACGTTGGCCAGTTGTCGGTGCCAGGAATAATCTCCTGAAGACGAGACAAAAACTGGCAACCATTACAGGAACCAAGAGCAAAAGTGTCGGGTCTCTCGAAGAAAGTGCTAAACTTCTGCTTCATAGAGTCGTCAAACAAGACAGACTTGGCCTGGCCAGCACCAGCACCAAGAACGTCACCAAAAGAGAAACCTCCACAGGCAGCTAAACCCACAAAATCGCTCAGATCACCTTCCACAAGATCAGACATATGCATATCAACAGGGGTAAAACCACCCAGCTCCAGTGAGTAGGCCATCTCGAGATGTGAATTGACACCCTGATCTCTGAGAACGGCAACTCTGGGTCTCTTCAACAACAAGGAATCAGCAAGCGGCGAAACTTCAAACGACAGCTTGTAGGAGAGACCTGGGTCGGAGTTATCCAAGATAGCTGCGAACTCAGCATCGGCAGACTTTGGATTATCTCTCAGTCTCTGCATCTTGTATGAGGTCTGCGACCAAAGCTGTTGAAGAGCACCTCTAGTCGAAGTAAAGCTCTCCTTGGCACCCTTAATTGAGATTCCGTGAGTTGCCTTGTTGATCTTGGCCACTTCACGAACCAGCGACGAAGGAACGCCAAACTTCTCGAGCACCTCCTTGAACTTTTCGACATCTGAAACCTGGAATACTGCACCAAGTTCTTCGTTAAATAGATAGGCAAGCGCATCGTTTGTACCGCTGATGTTCACATCCAAACCACAACGAGAGGCAAATGCCATCTCTAAGAGTGTGGTGATAAGACCACCATCAGATCTATCGTGATACGCCAGTACAAGGCCATCAAGAGAATGTAATTTGATCAGAGCCTTCAGGAAATGACGCAATAGCGTAGAGTCTTCAACATTAGGAGCTTCGGACCCAACAGCACTGTAAACCTGTGCAAGTGCAGAACCGCCCAGCCTTTGACGGCCCTTTGCCAAGTCAACAAGAACAATAGCACTCTTTTCATCAGCAGTCTTAGCGAGTTGTGGAGTCCAAGTGCGGCGGATATCTGAAACAGCAGCAAAGGCAGTCAGAATAACTGAGAGTGGGGCAGTAACCTGCTTTCCATCCCACTTCATGTTCATAGACATGGAATCCTTGCCTACAGGAACACAAACTCCCAGTTCCGGACAAAGTTCCATACCAATGGCCTGTACAGCTTCATACAGAGCGGCACCATCCACAGCCGCGTGCGCCATCCAATTAGCACTTAAAGTAACTCTAGAAAGGTCCGTAATGTCCGCTGCAAAAAGATTAAGTAACGACTCAGCAAGAGCCATCTTGGCAGAAGCAGCAGAATCCAGTAGGGCAATGGTGGGCTTCTCTCCCATCGCCATCGCCTCACCAGTGTAGATGCCTTTTCCGTGAGAAGTTCTAGTAACCGCCACATCGGACACAGGCACTTGCCAGGGGCCAACCATTTGGTCTCTAGCAATAAGACCACTGACTGATCTGTCACCAATGGTGATCAAAAACGACTTTGAACCGACAGCTGGGAGAGAGAGGACACGAGTAAGTGCCTCCTCAAGATTCAAACCAGACGTAGAAAAGGGAACAAGTTTTGGCTGCTTTGTAAGAGCGGCTCTTGATAGCTTGGGAGGCTTTCCAAAAAGGACAGACATATCCATATCGATTGGAGTAGTCTTAAGCAAGCTATCCGTAAGAACAAGGCGCTTCTCACTTGTAGCATGACCGACGACTGCATAGATAGCGCGCTCTCTTTTGCAAATGGCCTCAAAAGCTTCAAGGTCAGATGGTGCGACTCCAAGAACATATCGCTCTTGAGCCTCACAACACCAAATCTCCATTGGCGAAAGACCCGGCTCAGCAGATGGAATATCTCTCAGCTCGAACTTAGCACCAAGATCATTATCATGAACAAGTTCAGGAAGAGCGTTAGAAAGACCACCAGCACCAACATCGTGGATGGATTGAATAGGATTGGCAGAACCCAAAGCAACACATCCCTCAATTACCATCTGAGCTCTTCTCTGCATCTCAGCGTTGCCACGCTGAACAGAAGCAAAATCAAGATCAGCAGAAGCATTATCGCCAGATCCAACCGACGACGCAGCACCACCTCCGAGACCAATGAGCATAGCTGGACCACCAAGAACGATGATAGCGGCGCCAGGAGTAATCTGACGATCCTTCAAGGAAAACTGTGGACGTACAGAACCAACACCACCAGCAATCATGATGGGCTTGTGGAAACCGCGAATCTCTTGCTTTCCTTGACTGTTGACAGTTGAGGTGGTCAGAGTTCTAAAGTAACCAGTAATTGCAGGTCTACCAAACTCATTGTTGAATGCAGCAGAACCAATTGGAGCCTCCAGCATAATGCTAAGTGGGGACGCAATGTGGGCCGGCTTGCCAAGATTCATCTCCCATGGCTGCTCGAAACCAGGAATATGCAAGTCAGAGACAGAGTAACCACTGAGGCCGGCCTTGGGGTGAGAACCCCTACCGACAGCACCTTCATCTCTAATCTCACCGCCCGAGCCAGTTGCAGCACCTGGATATGGAGAAACTGCAGTAGGATGGTTGTGAGTCTCAACCTTTGACAAGTAGTTTACAACTTCCTCAGTGAAAGAGTACTTCTTTGACTTTGGATCTGGGGCGTAAAAGAAGGCCTTGGAACCTTCGAGAACCGCGGCATTGTCGCTGTACGCCGAGACAGTATGATTAGGATTAAGCTTGTGTGTGTTTCTGATCATTTGAAATAGCGAATGTGGCTTTGTCTCGCCGTCAATCTTCCACTCGGCATTAAATATCTTGTGACGACAATGCTCAGAGTTGACCTGAGCAAACATAAAGAGCTCAACGTCAGTGGGATCTCTGTCGGCAAAGGCGGTCTGAAGGTAGTCCATCTCGGCCTGGTCGAGAGCAAGGCCCAAGGACTTGTTGACCTGAGCAATCTTGTCTTTTGGTACATGCACCAAAGGTCTTGGCTCGTGCTTTTCAAACAGCGACGAGGCATCAAACTTGACAGAACTGGGGATAACGTTCTGCGTCATCTTGTCATGGATGAAATCAAGCAAAACACCATTATCAAGATGCTGACTCAAAGGAAATCCCTTGCGCACTTGGATCGCAAGACCTACACCGCGTTCTACGCGCTTCACAGCGCTCTTCAAGCCACAGGCAGCCACAATATCTGTGGCCTTAGAAGACCACGGAGATATCGTGCCTGGACGGGGCACTACCTTTACAAAATACGTATCAGGAGAACCAGCTGTGGAAGGCTCTGGATAGTTATCACAGGTGCGGCCCACAAGCTGTTGAGTCAATGCGTCTGACAGATCAGCAGGAGAATCGTACTCCAAAAGCTTCTTGAGCTTTGCAGACTCCTCCTCTGTCAGCTCGTGGTCGGGCTCGTTATCGACAAAGTGAAGATACACCGAACGCATGCCTACAACGGCTGATGAATTGACCGCCGTATTAATATCATTAATCAGCTCGCTGACGCGGAACTGCGAGTAGGCAATTGGCCCAGCCAAAGTCAGCACCATGTCTGGAAACACTTAAATCAGGGGACTGATGGTTGGTAGATTGGAAGGAAAGGGTAGTTGACTTTTTTTTCTGGCCTCAGCCGTGCTGTGATCGTCTTGATAGTGCGTTTCTTAAGCGTTGGGTATATTGGACTGTGTTGACTGATGAGGAGATTTTTAACAGCCTTTCAGCGGGAGGGTGTTTCGGACTTCGAAGTGTTGGGAGCCGTCCTTGTTGCGTGAGGCTTTTCCCCCCATGTCGTTAGCGATCGTGCCAAGGGTGGTGTGCTTGCCGCGTTAGTGCTCAGTTGGCACTGTTGCAGGGAATGCATTGCATGGTTCACGCCTGTTACGTGGTGCTATCGAACAAATGTGTTGCTATCATTTTAAGTGAGTACACGGACTACATAGGGCTGGTGGACTAATGATATGTCGGAGGCTTCTGCGCCAAGGGCACGGGATTAGCGGGCTCTTCAAATGGATTGTCACCATGAGCCCCTCCAGAGGGCTGCAAGTGGTTCGGTCTGTATGTAGTATTGCCAGTAGAGAATACTGACTCGTTGTCGAAAGATTCTTGATCACCACCTTCTCTCTGCGTGTGATTGTAACCTCCCTGCTGAGCATAATTGTAACCTCCCTGCTGAGCATGATTGTAACCTCCCTGCTGATCATAATCATAACCCTCTTGTTGAGAATGCCCGTATCCTCCCTGCTGACCATGGTCGTAGCCCTCCTGGGTATTGTCATAGCCTCTTTGCTGAGTATGGTCAAAAGCTCCTTGAGCATTGTAACCTGAGTACTGAGAGTAAGCATCGTAATGCTGATTGGGATCGTCGTTGCCGAAACCCTCGGTGGTAACACCCTCCTCCTTTGCAATCAAGCCCTGTTGGTCGGAACCAAAGGCCTGAGCACCAGGCGGCTGGTACATGAGTGGATATTCACCCATCGCCTTCTCGTATTCTTGACGAGCTTTCCTACGTCTTACGAGCCACACAATGGACGTTACAGTTGAGCATACCATGATAAAAAGGCAAACAGAAAGGAGAACACTGGGTTAGTAATGATGCGGAGGTGGGACGGGATATTAACATCACAGCGGCACAAAGGACGCTGGGCATTGAAATGATACTTACATGTTCCGTACGAAGAAGGCATTCGAGCTATCAAAAGAACTTGTTGAGTGTTTGACGTCAGGAAGGCCCAAGCTATAACCAACGCAACCTAGTTCTAGTACGTACGCTGTGCAGCTGACACCAGGTTTGTTCGTGCTAGTGGTAGTGGTCGAAAAAGACGTGGCAGAAGTTGTCACAGACGAGGACACAGATGAGGACACAGATGAGGATACAGACGAGGATTTGGAGGATCTAGAGGAGGAAGAAGATGAGGAGGAGGAAGGCGAAGGAGAAGGAGAAGGAGAAGGACTAGGGCTGGGAGACGGAGAAGGGGACGGAGAAGGGGACGGAGAAGGAGAGGGATCTGAACCTGGGTCATTGGGGTCGTTAGGATCGTTAGGATCGTTAGGATCGTTAGGATCGTTAGGATCGTTAGGATCGTTAGGATCGTTAGGATCGTTTGGATCGTTTGGATCGTTAGGATCGTTAGGATCGTTTGGATCTGTTGGATCGTTTGGATCGTTTGGATCGTTTGGATCGTTTGGATCAGGAAGAAAGTCTGGGTTGCTCGCTTGGTTAGAAGATCTCATGAAGGGAATTTCAACAGGATACTTACACATTGTGTGATGATGATGGAATTAATCTTGGAATCTTAGCTCAATTTCTCCCCGCTTTATGCGCATTTAGTCTAGTCCATCATACGATGTACCACCGCCTCAGATTATGCCTTATCTAGAGCTATCCTCGAGAAGAGGGGTGCAATTCCTGAAGACGACGTGGACAGTTCATTGCGTACAATGAGAAAATCGCCACGAGATCTCACGATATGTAAGAAGCTCAAAGTGTCGTCACTTCACGAGAACCTCAACTTTCGCTTCTCGTAATCACGTGACCAAATCTTTTTTGCTCATCGCATGTGAAATCTTTCATCCACATTCACTCCAACTACAACACCAAATGCCCCAGGGAGCTCTGAAACCGAGAAGCGGAGGCTCTGGTAAAGTAGACAAAAAGGCAAACCAGCCTCGCAAAGCCGCTCCAAAGAAAATCGCTCCCAAAAAGCTCTCTGCCGTCAACACGGAGCTTACTCGCAAGAAACACACAAAGGCGTTGAACGCAAACGCTGAAAAGATTCTGGCAGCTAGAGTCGGCCATCTGGAACTCCTCAAAGGCACCCGCAAGCAAATTGAAAAGTCCAAGAGCGCCAAGAAATGAGAGACAAGCAAAACTTTGTCAAACGGCAACTCAGGATGGTGGTACATCGTCCCAAACAGGCAAGAGATTGCGTGGACCTTATTGACGTGGGTGAGCCTGAAAAGTCAGATGTTCACATTGAGCTTGAAATCATGCACGCACTGAAGCGCAGGAGGGACGAGTGATGCACATATTTACATACTCCATTTCTCTTATCAGTAGCCCGCACCATGGCAGTTTGATCTTTGTCAGTGAAACTAGTAGCGAGACTAATGAACGTTTTGATCCAGCAGCTGACCTGTCATATTGATCTATCACTTTTTACCTTGCATGACTATAAATTCACCTCGCATTGATCTGTCAATTTGGCTTGTCACATCCGGGTCACTGCCCCTTATATAAGACGGTGGATCCCCACTTCCCTTCCCCTCCTGTCAGCCGACCAATTTGACTAGTGTCCAGAATAGCAGGACCTGCCTTTAAAACCGGAAAGCAAAACCTATAACATAAATCTAAAAATGCTCTGATATATACTGTATACTCAGCTTACCAGAAACTGACACCAAAGACAGGCTGTTCCCTTCCCCCAACCCATCGGCGCTGGGCTGCCCGCTGACACAAACTCACATGCACAACCTTTATCAGTACATCAGGGTAATAAATATTTAAACTGGGCCATCGCCATCTGGGGAGCCCCACGTTTGCAATCAACTCTGCAAATCAACTGTCATGAGTTCACCAAAGAGAAGAATCGAAACGGATGTCATGAAGCTCTTTATGAGCGATTACGAAGTAACACTCGTAAATGACAACATGCAAGAGTTTTATGTCCGTTTCATTGGCCCCGAAGACACTCCTTTTGAGAAGGGAATGTGGAGAATTCACGTCGAACTGCCAGATCAGTACCCTTACAAGTCGCCTTCCATTGGCTTCATCAACCGCATCTTCCATCCTAATATCGACGAGACCTCTGGCTCTGTTTGCCTGGACGTGATCAATCAAACGTGGAGCCCAATGTTTGACATGGTGAACATTTTTGAAGTATTTTTGCCCCAGTTGTTGCGATATCCAAATGCAACAGATCCCCTCAACTCCGAGGCGTCTACTTTGCTCCTGAAGGATCCAAAGAGTTATGACGAAAAGGTCCGTTACTATGTCAAGAAGTACGCCTCCAGCAGTTCCTTTGCCGATATAGTTGCTGAGTCTAGTTCAGACGATGAAATGAGCTCTGTTGGCTCCTTTGATTCTGGCGACGACGAGGCTGTTGGCGAGATTGATGTTTGACGTGGTATTTATTTTTGCATCCTATATACGCTCACAGTTAGAGGACAGCTTACGGCCATGTTTTGAGCAACATGGTCAGAATTCTTGGTTTACTTGGTTCCTCTGATTACGTAGTATCTATTCCTGTTCCACTCTGTTAGTTTCTTTGTATCTTGCTCGGTGTCGTCTGACTCAGATCAGCGATGTAGGCAGTGCTGCTGCTGTGCACGCACTATCTAACTGTCACAAGTCGAGACTACATACAAATTCCAAAGAATTACAAAATTGATTGGCAGAAGGCCGATCCAGACATCAGAAACAAAGGACAAATATATCAGATACTCCACTGTATCCCTCTCCCTTGTCTAGCGCTCGGGATTCCCGCGTTCACGTCATAGCCAATGACTGATTTCCCACCAATGCCAGCAACGGATAAGGCGACCCCGACCATCAACGGTCACCTCCATCGCAATTACTTGGATAGCAAGGCCCAGTTCCTGCTTTCTTATCCAATTGACAACCATTTGTATCAATCAACTTTATCAACCTACGTAGCATCCTTGTATAATGAAGTACCTAACAGCGAGCATTGCCGCTGCCGTGGATCGCGAACTCATGTCTGCGAAAGGCGGAGGATTCTCAATTGACCAGTTAATGGAACTCGCTGGGTTGTCTGTAGCCCAGGCCGTTTACAAACTCAGAAAACCTACCCCTGATTATCACAAAGTTCTGATCCTGGCTGGACCAGGAAATAACGGAGGTGACGGGCTTGTGGCAGCTCGCCATTTGTTCCTTCTAGGGTTCTCTCCGGTTGTATACTACCCTAAGCCTTCTCGGGGAGAACTGTTTGATGGGCTCCAGACTCAACTCAAAAACTTGGACATTCCATTTGTAGACGACGTGGATAAGGCGTTCTCATCTGCAGATCATATTGTCGATGCTCTGTTTGGATTCTCTTTCAAACCGCCTGTGCGCGAGCCGTTTCCCAAGGTAATTGAGCTGTTGTCTACCACTGAAATTCCTGTCACTTCGGTAGACATCCCGTCTGGATGGCATGTTGATAACGGACCAGAAAACTCCAAGTTCTTTCCCTACGCCCTGGTTTCACTGACAGGTCCGAAACCTGCTGCCAAGTTCTTCAAAGGCCGCCACTTTATTGGCGGTCGCTTCATCTCTGCCAAGTTTGCAGAGAGTTATGGCTTTGAAGTGCCAAAATACGAGGGCCTCGAGCAGGTCGCGGAAGTGAAAAATTAGTTATTACAATTTATTATTACATACCCAGGCATCATCTCAAGACTCAACCTCCTCACCAGCAGCTGCAGCGCGTTGGTTGATGGCACGTTTAGCAGTGCCGACACCGTCAATTCCGCCCTCTTGGTTAAGTCCAAGCCACGGCTTGAGACCCTCACCAACACTTGTTTGGGGAACAATGTTATAGATGATGATTCCAAGCACAGTAAACACAAAGCCGACTGGGTAGAGCCAGTAGACATAGTAGCCAAAGACACGGAGACCAATACACAAGGACCAGAAATCAGAAGTCAGCAGAGACAAGTTGTAGAAAGCTGCCGATGACATTCTGAAAAGAATAGGAGCAGTCAAATACAAGAAGAGCAGCGACAGAGTGTATCCGACAAAGTATCGGGCACAATCATGAGTCCAGACAGCATCCTTGATGGAATCTCTATCAAAGATGGCACATTGTACACCCAGAATTATGGTGCCAAATGTACCCATGAAGGAAAGCACTTCATAGAGTGGTCTCTTAGAAACAAGATACTCTTCGAGAACGTTGGAGACACCGTATCCACAGGCACCAATCAGAACAAAGATATCGCCCTTAACCACGTGAGAACCGCTAAAGTTCTTGCCAGTCAAAAAGTCAGAGACAATAAGCAAAGTCATTCCTCCAATGGTCAAGAGAATTGCGATAATTCGAAGCCAGTGGTACCTAACCTTGAGAAGCAGGAACGAGAGAATGACAACAACGACAATAGCAAAGTTATCCAGCAACGCAGCAGACAACATGTTTGTGTAGTCATATGCCAAGACAACAAAGTAGTTACCCTCTACATCGGCAAAAGACAAGATCAGAAACTTCCAACCGTCTTTGAGAATGATACCAAACCACTTTTTGAAGCCATAGCGATAAATGGTATAAGGAAGAAAGATAATCATTAGCAAGACGTAGTTAAAAAGGGATTGGAAAGCAGGGATATTCAGACCCTCCTGAACAAGGAAAGTCGTCATGGTGTTAGTGGAGACGATTGACATGGAAAGCAGCTGTCCCAGAACAAAGATGATCCAAAAGTGTCTAGTAAAGAGAAACGAGAACCATCTCTTCTTGAGAGAGGACGCATCGGTAGACTGACATTCAACGTCAGTCTGATCCTTTTGCTCTTGATCGCTCGAATTGGTTTGAAAGGCACCGTAAGTTTGCAGAGTTTCCTCGCCAACGACGGCTGTAGGAGATTTGAGAACTTCAGACTGGGTAGACATGATTTCGCGGAGGATTTCAGGTTTAAGTGGAAAATCCTCAAAAAGCACTAAATAGGATTATGTTTCTTCAATAAAGGTGAAGAAGAACAAGGTGCTGACGGCGGACTTATATGGTGTACGGCTGGTACAGAAAAATATTTATTTTATGTGCATGATCTTCCTATTTGGTTCAGATGCAGAGTAGCCGTTGAATTGGGCAACGTCGAGTGGTTAGCAGAAGGTAAAAACGGGTTAGGGTTAGCTGTCGAGCGAAGAGTCAGGCTGTCTCTTGCGTCGAGTCGAGTTTAGGGGCTGGCTCAATTTTTGGCAGTTACGACTTCTCACAATCCGAGCAGCACCATCGGGAGATGCGCATGTCCTCTGGGCATCGCAGATTCTCACCACAGAGTTCAGAGCATGCAAAAAGTGCATCGTCAACGTTGCAAGCCTTCAGAGTACCACAAAAAACTCCAACACTCCCAAGAGTACCCAAGTGTACCGGCTACACATTCTAGTTCATATCCGGAAGAGCCGCTTCAAAAGAGGCATCACGTGACCACTTCCCCATATCTCATCTGTTGCCTCCAGGACTCTGTTTTAACTGCCAATATCCTTCGATCCTGCCCTGTGCTTGGCAGTTTTACTAGTTAGAAACAATGTTTGAAGTAGGAACCCTCAAAGAAGAGATCAAGGACTCGTTACCCATTGTTCGCAGTTGCGTTTACATCAGTGATTTGCATATTTTTGTCAGCGCTGGCAAACCAACGTCAGCAGGTTCGAAGTTTCAAGTGTCGTTTGCAAATGACGTGGGAGATCGGTTTGTGTTGTGGCACCAGGTCGACTTCTCCCAAGAGGTTGGCAATGACAATGTAAGGTTGGTGTTGAGCCGCTTAGCGAATGACATGGAGGTTCCCGAGTCCACATTGATGACGTTTAGTAGCGACTACCGGCCTCGTTTGAAGCGGAGCTCTATCGTGAAAACGTCCAATGAGCTGACAGTGATTTCCACGCCATTTGGGATGATCAACTCTGCGCTATTCTCCAACTTTGTATCAGGCGGCAGTGCGTCGCTTGACCTCGGCGACATTTTGCTGTCCGATATTCGCTTCCTGAATGGCATGGAGGGAGGTATGGCATTCTACCAGAACCAAAAACCTGCTGGACTTGTGCTTGGGAACTTGTCCAAAAAAAACGGACAGGGGGATCTGTTGGTGATTTTCAAGTGGCAGTATGTGATGGGACTGCTCGCACATATCTCCGCCAGGGAAAGTTTGACAGGTATGGTAGGATTAGGGGTAAAGTTGTCTGAAACTAGTCCCCAGACTAGTCGGCTGACATCAGTACCTGCGTTACTGCCATCTCCAGCAATGGCCGCTACCACAGAGTCATCGGTCCACTCTCGCGCCGTTTTGTTGACGGTTGCGCGCACAGGCAACAGACACTCGTGGGGAACAGGCACCGTTATTGACAAAAATACCATTGTAACAAACGCTCATGTTGTCAAAGATGGACTGCGGATAAGCGCACACATGGGCGATCTCAAGTTCCAAATGTGCCTCGAAAGCATCCCCTGGGACGGGCTGGATCTGGCGGTGCTGCGGGTCGAAGCCGGGGGCCCCACACTGGCGAGCAGCCCAATTGCCCTCAACGTGAAACCAGAGCCGGGGATCACTGTTGTCTCATATGGATTCGGGTTGCTAAGCCCGTCTAATCACTCCACGCAGCCCAAACCACTAGAGTCCCGCGGCGTTGTCTCAAAGGCCATGCATATGGGCGGCGACCCCGCTATGCTGATCTGCTCGTCTGCTTGCTGGAACGGATCGTCTGGAGGGCCGGTACTCGACAACGAACGGCGACTGGTTGGCATTATGGCCTCAAACGCCAAGTTCAACGGCGAGATCCTTCCTCAGGTTGCGTTTGTTATCCCTGCATCTCTAATCTCTCAAGCCCTTGCAGAGCACGGGAGCCTGCAGGCGACAGTACGACGCTTGTGGGGGCTGGAGAGGACCCATGTTGATATTGCAGCTGACTCTGTTGCCAAAGTGAGGCTGTGAATCGAGCCCTGGACCAGGGCGGGCAAGATCCACCAAACGGTGCACTAACGCGGTCAGGGCTCGGCTGCGACCACCTCCATGGATGACCCCCTGAATCCAACGTGGGTTAGACAAACGGCGTGGGCGCACGGCGCTGCTTGGGAATCGCAGTGGAATTGGGCTCCTCTACCCTTCGGAAGCCGAATCACATGTGGGCAGCCGCAGACTCAACCCAGGGCATGCTAAGACATGCTAAGACACGGCCCGCAGCTGCCCAGCAGTGGTTACCACAGAGCAAGCACAGCGTAGGCAGTTGGCAAGCAGCGGCAGCAACGCCAGTGCTGAGTGCATGTGAAGCAGCACCACCTACCTCGTCTGGTTCCTCCCGCCTGCAGTTTAGAGACTTAATTTTGGGCGGCAAGGGCTGAACACGAAAAAAAAAATATTCGCAACACGTTGCACGATCTCCTGCTGTAATAATGTGAGTCAAAACAACAGATTCGCAACATTTATCGGTGTCATCAGCCTGTAAAAAGCTCCCACAGCTCTTTTAGGGTCAGCTGGCGGACTGCTCAGCTTGTTCCAACCATTACCTTGCACACCCAACAACTGGGGAAGGGCGGGCCTCCCAAAAAAAGCCCTTAAAAGTCCCATCGCCTGCCAATCTAAGCCAGGCTGGCGGTCTAGTTTTAAATACGAGACTACTTGTCAGTGCGAAGGATCCGTCTCCGACTCTGACACCCATCAGTAAAACCCACCAAAAAATTCCACAAGAACCATAGAACCTTTGCAATCACAGTGTAGGTGGAGTCTCTGCTTTTTTTTGGCCCTTCTCTTTAGCCCGACTCGAACATTCGCTGGCACTTCGTACACACACACCACGTCCGCCAGCAAATTGCCGCGTGTCCAATCCACCACGACAAAACTTCAAAGTCCGAGCCAAGTGGAGCCACTTGGACGTAAACATTGACTAGGCTCCTTTTCTCAATGACTTCAGCACCTGTCACCTCGACAGTGTCGTTGAGAACTCGAAATGTCTCGTCCTCCTCGGTAGATACAGACTTCAAGAGTGAAAAACCGAGCTACTCTAAAAGCACTGGTAATATTAGAATCTCTGGTAGCCCCTCCAAACATACAACATGGCAAAAGTACCTTGCAGCGAAACACCTCAAGTTCTCACTGAGTCTCATGCTAACGCTGGCTAGTTTTCACATGCTGCCAATGTGCAGGCCCTTCACCAACAAGTTTCTGTATATTCAATACGTTGACGAGTCGACAAGTACAGCCCGGATAGGTCCTGATGACATTTTCTTTGTCATGTTTTGGCTAGTCGGCCTCACTTTTATACGGGCAGTGCTCATGGAGTACGTTTTTGAGCCCTTTGCCCGCTACTCTGGCATCAAGCGACAAAAGGCCGTCACCAGATTTGCCGAACAAGGGTGGTCCGTGTTTTACTACACCTGCTCTTTTTCGTACGGGGTGTATCTACTCCTCAACTCTGATTTTGCCACCTCCGTGCGTCACCTCTGGGTTGGATGGCCTCACTTTCAGATGAGTCTGACTTTGAAAAAGTACTATCTGGTGCAGCTAGCTTGTTGGTGGTCGCAAGTTTATGTTCTTAATGTGGAGGAGCGCCGTAAGGATTATGTTCAGATGTTTGCCCACCACATTATCACCATTTTCCTTGTTACTGGATCCTACTATTACTATTATTCGCATATTGGCCTCGTCATTCTCGTACTGATGGACAATGGAGATATTCTGCTATCTGGTGCCAAGATGATCAAGTACTTGGGATATCAACAAGCATGTGATATCATGTTTGTTGCCTTTTTGATCAGCTGGATCATTTGTAGGCACGGACTGTATAACTATGCAACGTACTCGGCCATGACCGACGCCTTTGCAGAAATTGAGGAGCGATGTTATTACGATTCCAACGGTGATTTGGTGCGGTGCTTCTCTCCAGCAGTGCACTGGACGCTTGTTTCGATGCTCGTTGCCCTTCAGGTGATTATCTGTATCTGGCTGTTTATGATTGCTCGCGTGGTGGTTAGAATCGTGCGAGGCAAAGGCGCAGACGATACACGATCAGACGACGAAGACGAGGAGTAGACGGAACGCGCACACATTCCTCCCCCCAAAATATAGAGCATCCTGGGAAGCGTAATATATGATATATCGACGACGTAGCACAAAAACATATCGTTCAAAATGCAAACATACAATCATAAAGAATCTCGTGTAATAACTACATACCATCCATTCGTCTATATATCGTTCGATGCTTTTTGCCTCACATAAATATTACCATTAATCACGTTCGCGCTGGCATTGGAGACTCTGGAGGCAGGTCCTCGCCAATCAGAGTGACGTAATTGGACGGACAAATGCCAACCTCACCGTTAGCGCGGCGGGCCTGCCACCAGCGACCAGTGATATCAGAGATCTCCAGTACCTCATCCTTGTCAAACGATAATTCGTTCTGGTCCTCAGGGTTTGCCTTATAGTCGTACATGGCGCGTGCGCGGTACGGGTAGTTGACAGGGACCATGTCATCGGGGCCAGTCTGCGTCGACTCTTGGGAGAAGGAGTGAATCTTGTGTTCACCCTCCGAGGGCTCATACCCGTACATACCATTTGAGTAGTTTGACTGACGCATGCCCGCGGAAATGCGAGAGTTTCCACGGCCAGAAGAAGTGTGAAGTCCAGTTGACAGCGTGCGTGGAGGACCAGACTCGTAGCCGCGAGAAGAGTAACCGCCATTCTGAGAGTACGACATTGTCTGGTCCTTGTACGAAGAGCCATCGTAGCGAGGGCGCCAGGACGTATCCTTTTGCAGAGCAAACGAGTCAACAAAGTAGTGCATACGAGCATCGTCGCCAGTGCCGAAGTAAAAGATCCACAGAATATTGCAAATAGACATGAGAATGTGGCCAGCGGCAGCGGCGCCCGAGGCCGCAGAGCCAATCCAGACAAAGTTGTTGGTTGAATTTGTCGTATATACCGTAGCCAAGGACAAGAATGCCAGCAGCGCACCATTGTACATGTACTCCGTGTGTGTGCCTACCGTATAAATAATGCCCGCTATGACCAGTATTTCGACAGTAATGCCCCACCATGTGAAGGGTCCGATCTTACCCGTGGTTGTGACAATGGCGATGGAACCACCCAAACCGATGACCCAGCCAATAAGGCCGATCGAGATGGTGGAGGAAAAGAAGGGGTCACCTCCTATGTTGGATAAAAAAAACTTGTGACGGATCTTGTCCATGTTGGAGAGAGCAGAGAGGGTGCAGAGTGTCTACTGTGCGCTAGAATGGGCTACCACCTGCGGAGTTAGAGGGGTGCAGGTGCAAAGTTCAGGTCAAGGGCTCCCACAGAGATTTGCGTTATCGCAGGTTGAAGGAGAGCGCTGTAGGATTTCACTTAGGAACAGCGGACGTAACTCAAAGAGTACTTAAACCGGCTGGTAAGGACCAAATTTTCAAGTTAACAACAGAACGACGCGCTCCGCTGGTATCCTTGTTACAGAGACTCGCAGGATTTTTAAGCTGTGGAGACCGCTGTGGATGCGCAGCAAAAAATTGCAGTTTAGCTGGTTGAACCCGTGTGTTGAAGGTCGGTGAGTTTGGCAGTTGTCACAGCCAGTATTTTAATTAACTAGAACGGAGTGAGAGTGCTGTCCGCGCCCCTAATTTTTATTTCGGATCAAGAAGCCCAGTGGGGCGTTAGCAGAATGCGTTTATACAGTGACGCAGGCAGAGAGGAATGTGGGCCTTGGAACAGGCCCGAGGAAGCCGAACACGGTGAGACGACAGAGAAAACGACAGTGCCGTTGCAAAGAGTCGCGTCGGGATGTATCCCGATCATGACACGTCTCAGGCGACTCCGGTGACAAGGTCGTTCTGGATCGCTGGGTCGTTTCAGAGATTTGACGCCTGGGCAGTCCATTTAATCATTGGCAGCTCGGCAGAGGCTGATTAGTTCCCAGTGGGTACCCCAGGATTGGGAAGAGGCAAGGGAAGGGGCAGGGAGTGTTTTAAAGCCATCGAATCCTGTTTCAAGTGCTGAGATTCATACTATCACGAGTCTCTGGGGGAAATTGTCTGCTGAATCTAAGTGAGCTGCCCAGTGACGTTGCCCAGTGGCTTGCCCAGACGTACCTAGACAGCTACCAGCTACTGTACTCGGCAAAAGGACCCACATGCCATGCGCCAAATTGGCAGGGCTGTGGCACCAGTCCCACTTTCCTGGAATGCCGGATTGTCTCATGTTTCATGTCCCAAGACACCAACTACCCAAAGGTACCAAAAAAGAATGGTCCATGGCGGGATCGAACCGCCGATCTTCGCGTATACTATTAGGTATTAGCACGACGCCTTAACCAACTGGGCCAATAGACCATAACTGAAGGACGTTTGGTGACAATGCTGATAGCAAATCGACTTTGCATACGGGTCAAAAATTTGCAATGTGCTGTTTTCCAGTGATTAAATGTAATATCAAGCTATTATACGGTTCAAAGTTATGCAAAGATTCTTGAAACCTGCATAGCCTAAGATCTCACAGTTTTATTGTTTTATCATTTCTCACAGATTTATGTTCATTTTTCACACAATTATTCTTTCCATCTCTCACATTTGCAAGAAAGAAATGCTTAGTCTGGTGGGCCGGCGCTCGTTCTCTACTAGTGCTCCAAGGACGATATCTGCATGCCATGGAGGAGTCACAAAGGCTCCTTCCCTACCTCTAAATATCTATAAAAACTATAGTATTCCGTATCTACAAGCCGGGAGGATCATGGAGAACCTGGTAGAAAAGAATCTCAAGTGGAAAAGAGACAAATCGCTATCGAAACCACCGCCTTCTTTGCTCTGCTTTGAGATGAACCCTCCGGTTTATACTTGCGGACGGCGAGAGGTCGGCAATCTGTCTGAGGACGAAATCAAGTACCTGACAAATGGCGGCAAGGCCGAGTTTGTTGAGGCGCTGCGAGGCGGTCAAACTACTTTCCACGGTCCTGGTCAACTTGTTGCTTACCCAGTGCTGGATCTTTCGGACTTTGGATTGTCTGTAAGATGTTTTGTGGATCTGCTAGAAAAGGCCATTATTGCAACTCTTGCCGAATGTGGAATAGTATCCAAAACCACAGAAAATACGGGTGTTTGGATTGATGACATGAACAAAATCGCCGCCATTGGGATTCACCTGAGACGCGGTGTCACATCTCACGGAATTGCACTCAACATCAAAACAGACATGTTTTGGTTTGACCGCATTGTGGCCTGCGGGCTGCCGGACAAGCAAACCACGAGTATGGCAGGGCAAGGCGTGCACATGTCTGTGGACAGCGTGAGCGACGTTTTTGCGCGTAAGCTGTCTGAACTGCTGATGCTACAAGGTACGGTTGAGCTGGGGATCGACCTCGATAAAGACTGAGTCTGGACTGGTGCTTCTTCATTGAGGTACAATGACGTGCTGGGGGTAAGCACGCATTTTGGGGAAAGTCAGAAACTGTTGAGATTACCTCTCGACGCGAGAATAAGCGAGAATCTTGACACTGCTTGAAGACCGTTTTTTAGTCGCGCTTAACATGAAACTGGCGGAGAACAACTAGTCGGGACCTGTACTTCTGCGGGTCTCAGATGTATGCAGGCCCTGCGCGCTTACAGACAGCCACGCGTCAGTGGCTCTCGACAAGGATTCATGGAACCTTTAGTGGGAAGCGGCAACGAGCCTAGGCCCGGCTTTCATAAATTGAAGAAGCTCTCTAATACCCTTGCATAAGCTTTCCATGTCATCCACAGTGCAAGAGGCGCTGCATCTGCATACCGGAGTATAGTTACCTGTTTCTGCTAGTGAAAACTTCCCCACAGGGAATCTCGGAGTGCGGTACCTGATGGAACGTAACGCAATGTAGTAGGACGTAATAGGCAGTGAAGAAAACCTGATGCAGCCGGCGGGCGCTAAAATCACGTGAGAAGTGACAGTCGAGCAGGTCAAGTACAGAGAGTGGAGCAGCAGGAGAGTTCATGTGCGCGATACCTTTTGCAATTCTGTTTCAATTCTTCTTTGGTTGTGCTGTCTACATCTTTCCTCCCTAGCATACGGGCATTCTTGTGGTATCTCTTGCTACGAAGACTTGTCATTGCGGTGCCTCGTGGCTTGCTTTTTCTCCCTTTTATGACGACGCGCGCAAGCAACACTGCGAGGGAGCTTTAGCAAGGAAAGATCAAAGGATAGCGACAAAATACAAGGGAATGTCAGGAACTAAACTTTGTAGTCATTAAATTAGCCTTCGTCTAGCCGAGGAACCACAGGTGGTCACGCTAACCTCATCTACTCCCGCCTCGCTTGCTCACATCCATCATGTCAGTTTAATTTGTGTGTCCCACCACCCTGCCACCTTTCAACCCCGCCGGCGTGCCCATTTCTCTGCCACATTGTCCAAACCTACAGTTCTCCTCGACACTCCAACAATAGCCCCTGAACACTCTCTCAACAATGTCGTCTGCTGTCAACGGCGACGCTGAAAAGGTTAAGGCTGGCCATTCGCCGGAACAGGTCAAACAAAAGGCCTCGAACGCCGTCACCGGTAACACCTACATTACTTCGTCTGAAGCTGCTCCGGGCCATTCTGCGCGCGACCAGCCTGTTGTCGCTCCCGTGCCAGTCGCTGATCTCACTCCTAACAAGGACGCTCCAAATGCTGGTGCCAGACAAGCTGCTGCTGATCGTGCTCAGGCCAATGCTCCACCACAAGCTCCGAACACCAATGGACAGACCCAAGGCAACAACTCTCAAAACAACGGACAGCGCCCTCAAAGCAACGGTGCCAATGTCAATGCGGGCAATGCGCCGGTTGGAAACAATGCTCCCAGCGCCAATGGATCTGCCAATGGCCAGGCTCCCATCCAGCCCCAGCGTGCTGCCCCTCAGCCTCCAAAGCAGGGTGCACCTGCTAATCCTCCAGCACCAAACAAGGACGGCTCTGGTGGGGCTACTGGGAAACAGCCTCCTAAGCAACCTGCTCAGCAGGTCACAAACAAGGACGGTTCTGCGGTTGCCAATGGCGCTGCTCCAAAGAAGGTATCTCCCGAGGAAGCAAAGGCCGTCGCAAAGAGCAAGGGTCAAGAGTCCCAGCCAAGGTCAGTGAAGAAGCTTGTTGGGTGGAGAGAAGTTGCTGGTTGGGATGAGACCTTTACTTTGACGTCTGAAGACGAAGCCAAGGATTTGCTTACTCGCTCAACTCTTTTGGAGACTTATGTCTCGGACAAGTTCTACGGTGATTGGTATCACAATACAGCGCTCATTGTCGGCACTGCCATTTTCTCGTGGCTGGTGGCTCGTCTTGGTGGTGGTATTGGCTGGCTGACAATTGTTTTGGCTGTCACTGCTACTCTTTACCGCACGTCCATTCGTCGACTGCGCCGTAACTTCCGGGACGATATGGTCCGTGAGCTGGGCAAGAAGCGCCTTGAGGGCGGTGCTGAGACTATGGAATGGCTCAATTCCTTTATGGCAAAGTTCTGGACCATCTACGAGCCAACTCTTTCAGCCACAATCGTTGATATCGCGAACTCTGTTCTGGCGGGTGCTGCACCCCCGCCAATCGATTCGCTTGCTCTCACAGAGTTCACTCTCGGTACCAAGCCTCCAAGAATCGACTCTGTCAAGTCGTACCCCAACACAACTGCCGATATTGCCGTCATGGACTGGCATTTGTCCTTTACTCCAAATGACACTGATGATATGACTGCCCGCCAGCTGCGTTCAAAGGTAAACCCTCTTGTCGAGCTCACGGCAAAGATTGGTAAAGGTTTGATTGCTGCTCCAGTGCCAATTCTTGTTGAAAACATGTCGTTTGAAGGTAAGGCCCGTGTTCGTATCAAGATGATGTCCAAGTTCCCTCATATTCAGACTGTCGATGTTTCCTTCCTTGAGCCTCCAAAGATTGATTTTGTCCTCAAACCTGTTGGTGGCAAGACTCTTGGTTTTGATGTTATGTCTGCGGTTCCTGGTCTCAGATCATTTATCGATTCTCAAATCAACGCCAATCTTGGTCCCATGCTATACGCTCCAAATGCCTTCCAGCTCAACGTCGAGCAGATGCTCGAGGGTGCTGGTATTGACTCTGCCATTGGTGTTCTTGGTATTAGAATTCGTGATGCCAAGGATCTCAAGGGCTTTGACACTATTGGAAACAGCCTCGATCCTTATGTTAGGATTTCCTACTCCAACAAAGTTGAGCTTGCGCGTACCTCTGTTAAGCCGAACACATCGAACCCTATTTGGAATGAGACCAAGTATGTCCTTGTCAACAATCTTAATGATGTGCTCTCCCTCGAAATTGTTGATTATAATGATTACCGTAAAGACAAGTCTCTTGGTTTTGTCAACACTAATCTTGAAGACCTCAAGGAAACTAAATCGCTTCCCAACCATTCTGGAACAGTCATTGGCGGTGGCAAGAAGCGCGGTGGCCTCAACTACGATGTTCAGCTCTACCCAGTTTTGGAGGGCAAGACTTTGGACGACGGTACAACTCAGCCCCCACCAGAGACCAACACTGGTATTTTAAAGATCACTCTCCAGCAGGCCAAAGATTTGGATATCACAAAGTCTTTGGTTGGTCAGCTCTCACCATACTGCCAGTTGGTTGTCAATGGTAAGGTTGTCCATACCACGACCACCCTTAAGCGGATCAATGCCCCGTCTTGGGAGTCTGCTCATGAATTGCTTATTGATAACAAGTCGAAGACTAACATCTCATTTGTGATTAGAGATTCACGTGGTTTGGCTGCAGATCCAATCATTGCTTCTCAAAAGATCTCTCTCACCTCCCTTCTTGCTCAGATTGACAGTAACGGTGGCTGGTCCCCACTTGTTCCTAAGGGTAGTCTCAAGGTTGCGGCAAGTTGGAAACCAGTTGCTATCGCTGGCTTGGATCCATCTGGTGGATATGTTGAGCCAATTGGCAGTCTGAGGATTCACGTCAAGAAGGCTACAGGACTCAAAAACTTGGAATTGGTTGGCTCCATTGATCCATATATCAGAGTATTTATCAATGGTTTCCAGAAGACTAGAACTCCAACCATTCTCAAGACTGTCGACCCGGTCTGGGACTGTATTCTTTACGTGCCTATTACTACCGTCTCACAGAAGCTTACGCTTGAGGCTATGGATACTGAAAAGAACAACAAAGATAGATCTCTCGGTGGCTTTGGATTACTGGCTTCTGATTTTGTTAAGCAGGATGGCAACGGTGATTATGTTCCCACCACCAGGAAGGAGGACAACCTCACTAACCAGTTTATCTTGGAGAAGGGCCAAACGAAGGGTACCCTGTATTACTCTGTTGAATTTATTCCTGGCATTGTAGTAAGAGACCCTGCTGAGTCTGCGAAGAGAAAGGAGGCGGCGGCTCAGGCAGCCAAGGAGGCTGAGGAGGCCGGTGAAGAGCCAAAACCTGTCGAGGAGGATCCTGATGATAAATCAAAAGACATTCCATTCTCAGAGTTGATTCAGAATCAGCAAGGTATGTTGTCATTTTTCCTTACTGAAATTAAGACTTCGCAGGAGGGTTACGTGAGAGTTGTCCATGACAACAAGCAATACAACGCTTGGACTTCTGGTAAGATCCGTGGAAGTGCAAAGTTGATGGACAGAACAGAGTTTCCAGTGCGTGAGCTTGACTTTTCTCAAGTCTGTGTCCAGTTTTCTGCCAAGGAGCATCCAAAAGAAGACGATATTCTGGCACAAGTTACTATTCCTTCTCTGCAGTTTCTTCAGAAGGGATACAATGAACCAGTAGAGCTCAAGCTTGCTGGTAAGAGGAGCAGGGATGTCTTTATTAAGTACAGGGCTCGTTACTTCCCACTGGTGATGGATCTTGACCCAAGTGAGTCTATTAACAACGAGGGTAATCTCACGGTTGAGGTGCTTAAGTGCGATGGAGTTGCTGTAGCTGACCGTGGTGGATCATCTGATCCATACACCGTCGGTACTTATAATGGTGAAAAGATGTTCAAGACATCAACCAAAAAGAAGACTCTCAATCCTGTTTGGAACGAGACATTTAATACCATGATTCTTTCAAGAACGAGTGGTGTGTTTGCACTTGAAGTCTTTGATTGGGATATGGGTCCAGGTGACGATGATTTCCTTGGCAAGGCAGTCGTTGATTTGACGAAACTTGAACCAATGGAACGCACCGAGGTTACTCTTCCTTTGGTTGGTGAAGGCGCAAAAGGTACCATCACAGTCAACCTTTTGTTCAAACCTGAGTATGTCCATAAGGCTACCACAGTCAGCACTACTCTCGTCGGCACTGGCTTCGGCCTTGCAGGTGATATTACTGGTGCCGGTGCAAAGGGTGTTGGAATGGTTGCCGGTGGTGGTGTCAAAGCTGCTGGAGCTGTCGGTGGTGCTGGAGCCAAGGCCGCCGGAGCTGTTGGCGGAGCGGCGCTTGGCGGTGTTGGCGCCGGTGTTGGTGCCGTTGGAGGTGTTGGCAAGTCACTGTTTGGCAGAAAGAAGAAGAACGATGCTCCTTCTACTCCCTCCAAGGGTGATAACGCCTCGATTGGTGGAGGAGCTGACGATTTCAACTTTGACACCGAGTCAGTTAAAGGCACACCTACGCACAAGAGATCGCAATCTTTGGCCAACTCATCCGTTATTGATTCTCCGTCTGGCTCCAAGTCTTCTGGTGATGTTAGAAGGTATGAAGTCACTCTCGTGGGTGCTGGTGGCTTTGAAGGTGCCTCTCATTTGCAAGTGAAGATCTACAGCGCCGGCAAGTCACAAAAGGAGGTTCACAAGACCAAGAGTGTCAAGGCCAGCAGTGGCAATGCTCACTTCGAGGAAACCTTCTCCTTCACTGGCATGACTGAAGGATCCCTCATTTTCAAGGTCAGAGAGCACAAGTCTCTTGGTAGGGATGAGGAGCTTGGCCAGGGCCAGCTTCTGTTAGCTGAAGCGAGCGACTCTGTTACTGTTCCAGTTGGCGAAAACGGTCAGCTCCATGTGAATTTCAACATGAACTTTTCATAAACCTGTATTTTTGGATAAATGATATGATTTTGAATAAAAATTTGCAATACAATAAATATGAGATATATGTCTAATCTAGGAAGCATTGAAGTGGAAGACATCATCGTCCTCTTCATACTCTTCAAAAATGTCGTTGCGTCGAGCTGCACCCTTGTAGTTGAAGAAGTGTTCAGGGACCATATCGAGTTCTTCGAGCAGGCCAAACTCTGGAGTCGACACAGAAGCTGTATTACTCTCCATTTCAAAGGGAGTCTGTGTTCGAAGATTCCTCGGCATGCTCATCATCTGCTTGTCCAGGTGTGCACCATAATGATTCTGTTGTTGTGATTGTTGTGGCTGCTGCTGCTGCTGCTGCAAGTCAGGCTGTTGCCCTCCGGATACGTTATAATAGTGATTGTGGGTAATATTGATCGAAACACCCAGTCTCTGAGCCATACGCACAATCATTTCAACCTCTTCCAGACGAACAGACTGCCGCTGATGATTATGCTCAGGGTGGTTCAAACTCAAATCGTAGAGGACTGTGTGAGAGGAGATTGACGACGGTGAGGTATCCATCTTGTCATCTATTTGTGAGGAGTTGGCCGTTACCACGGCTGATTCTGATTTGGCTAGTGAATTTAGTAACAGCGGATTGCCATTCGGCACGGAGTTGTTAAGTGAATTGATGCTGAAAGTTGGTTTTGAGTCCAGCACGCTATTTGACGATTGAGGCGACGCATCGACATCGTACGACATGTTGACGTCCTGCTGGTCCTGCGGATCCTTAGATTCCTGCGATTCCTTCACTTTCTTTGCCAGTTTTCTCCATCTATTTCTACACACCAAACCGGGTCTGCCGTCCATGAGGCTGGAAATATGACTCCAATTGGTCTGGAACTGGCCATAAAGTTCCATGAGCTTTTGGTCCTCCGCGTCAGTCCAGGGTCTTAGGCGTTGCTTGTACTTGGGGTTCAGGACGTCATTATAGCGCTTTGAGCACTGGTCGTCTGTCCGCCCTTCAATCATACGGGAAATTCTGCTCCAGGACGGACCAATCTTTTTGTAAGCATCAATCAGCTTGTTATCCTCTGCTTCGGACCATTTCCCTCGTTTCAGCTTCGGATCCAGAGAGTGAAACCATCGCTTGCGACAATCTTTGGCGGTGCGGCGGTCGAATTCGCCTGCGATTCGATCCCACTGGTTGTTCTTGCCATTCTGGTCACCATATCTTAAGACTAGGAGCTTCAACTTGTCGTCTTCGTCCTTCGTCCAGACCCTTCGCGCCTTAGCTTGCGAATCAAAGCCAAGTGCCATGGTCAGTTCCGAAGTGGAAGGGATCTTTTGCCTGCGCACAGCAATAGCGGGCATTCTTAACAAACGTTATTGTGCGGCGATCAGCTCACGATTATATCTTGGATGGTTGTTTTGTCTGGGGAGCGGAAATTGGCTGCACGGGGTAGCAGCCTTAATTTGAGTCTACCTTGTTGGGGCTTAAATAGGCAGGAAGAAGGTAACCGGATCCTAGATTCGACAGAAGATAAGAACACAGATGAAGAGCTGAGAAATAGCGCGTATCGACCTTGGATAGACGCAGACAGAAGCTGGTAATTGTTTATCTTGACTATGTCTAACTGCTCGTTCACAGGAGCATCTCGTGACTGCTCAGCCGCGTCTACGTGCGGAGCATATAACGAGCATAGGTATGTCAACTACTCCGTCACAGAATGTGTGGGATCCTCATCACTGTCAAGGAGTTGGCAAAGCAAAATGGGGATAGTATAGACGGTATAGACACCACATTTGACACTCTAAAGCCGCTGGTCGCTCTGCGCGGCCCGGATCACTCTGAAACACAAACTTTTCAGCGGCTTGGAAAGATTATTCACACGTTTGCATCGGTTCTCTCTGTTAGAAAACCATTAACAGTTCAACCACTAGTAAAGAAGGAAAATATCCTTTTGTTCAATGGCGAGATCTACAGCGTGGACGGTCACAATGTTGTTGGAAACGATACGGCAGCTGTTTTTGACAAGATGGTCACCGAAGGCGTTACCAACGCTCTGAAACACATCAAAGGAGAATATGCATTTGTATTTATTGAAGGAACTCATCTATGGTTCGGAAGAGATCGCATTGGCCGCAGATCTCTGCAGTTTCGACATGAGCAGGATTCCCTGATTGTCAGTTCCGTAGGTAACGGCGAAGGCTTTCAGGAGGCCCTGGGAAACACTATTTATTGTTATAACTTGACCACTAATAATTTGGAGGAGAAAGCCTGGGATCTGCCGGCTCCTCGAGTGTCTAGACTTGTCACTGGCCAATGGTCTACTGCCGAGCTGTACCAAAAGCTGCGAAATAGTGTCAAGGAGCGTGCAGAAACGATACAAGACGAAGCAGGAAAAGTAGCTGTGCTTTTCTCCGGAGGGCTTGACTGCACATTAGTTGCATACCTCTTATCATTCTACCGCAATGACATTGATCTGGTGAATGTCGCTTTCGAGAGCGCACGTACCGGGGCCAAGTTCGATGCCGCCCCCGATAGAAAACTAGGGATTCGGTCATTTGAGGAACTAAAGAAACTGCGTCCAGAAGTCCAGTGGAATTTCCTCAGTGTCAACGTTCCATACGAAGAAATGCTAAGACACCAGTCAATAGTTGCAAAGCTAATCGCACCAAAGGACTCTGTCATGGATTTTTCCATTGCCGTGGCATTTTACTTTGCAAGCAAGGGCAGTGGGCCAAGCAAAGTATTGTTCTCTGGTCTAGGTGCTGACGAGCTGTATGGCGGATACACTAGGCATGCGACCCGTCTGACAGTGTCAGGTTACGATGCCTTAGCAGAGGAACTGCAAGTCGATTTTGACCGTCTTCACGATCGAAATCTTGGTCGGGACGACCGTGTTTGTTCGCACTGGGGAAAAGAAGTACGTTATCCGTTCCTAGATGAGGCAGTGATTACGTATGCCATGGCAAGTCCAGTGGACAGCAAGGTCGTCAACATTGGAGGAGAAATCAGCTGTAAACATGCTCTGAGAGAAGTCTCGAAAGAATGTGGATTTGAACATGTCTGCAGCGAGAAGAAGCGTGCTATTCAATTCGGAGCTCGGTCTGCAAAGATGGGTGTTGGCGAGGGCAAGATCAAGGGCACGGACAAGCTGGTTGTGTAGGGTAAAATATGTTGCAGAAATCTCGTAAAAGCGTTTAGAATGACATGCTTAAATTATTGTTGCTAACCCATTTCACAACCTATGACAGCGGAATCTACTAAACGTAAACCTTAACCCAGAGTTAATCCAATATGCCTGTTTCCCATTTTAGCTGTCCCCCACATGACGGAGGCAGCAGTAAGTGACGATCTTGGAACTACGCAGCAGAGGGGCTCCCCGGAAGGAGATGAGGTAGATCATGACGGCATGGCAGGTTGCAAGTGAGCGGTGCCTCTACGGAGGGGCTGCTGTGCTTATAAAACACTGTGGATCTGTTGGATATATTCCGCCCTTGTTGCTTATTCATATATGCCAACTTGAAGCGCCCTCAGAGAGCCCACCCCAGAAGCAGCCCTTCAGTCCCACTGCCAGTCCAAGCACATAATCACACGTCGCAACGTCGCGTTAGCTTCTGCCGTTGTAACGATTACCACACCAATATAAAAAACTGACCAAACTGCCCTCGTTCTGCACTGAACTATGGTCTCACAACGACGCAGTAAATACCTGCTGGTGACGGCTGCCACACTGGCCATTATCTTTCTCATGGTCGGATTTTCCGGTCCAAAGACCAAAACCTATCAATCACCACCTGGCGGTCCTAACCACGCAGCGCACGCTGTGCCCAAGGCAGCGGGACCGGTCAGAGTACCACCAGGAGCGGGAGCAGCAGCAGCTGCTGGCGCTGCCGTGGTGGCTGAAGTCAATGCCCTCAAGGCTGACAAGGAAAAGGCAGCCGCCGCGGAAGCCATCATTGGTGACGCCAAGGTTGGCGGAAAGGGCAAGGGCATTAAAGTCGCACCAGTTGCTGAAGAAGAAGTTGTTATTTCTACATATGATCGCCATGATCCAACGCGGGACTTTGACCCGGGAGTGGAGTATGCAAAGATTCTGAGCCGAGCCCCAGTTGTCATATTCTCAAAGAGCTACTGTCCACACTCCAAGGCCGTTAAGGATATTTTGTTGAACCAGTACGACATTAAGCCCGAGCCTGTCATTATAGAGCTGAACGAGATTGCACACGGTGCTGAACTGCAAGAGTACATTGGTGCCGTCACTGGTCGCACTACTGTGCCTAACGTGCATGTCAAGGGCAAGACTAGGGGCGGTGGAGACGAGTTCAGAGGAATGGTGAGAGATGGCACGTTGATTCAAAATCTCAAGAACTGGGCTGGTACATCGCTTAATATCGTACAAGCTTAGTTATTTAATGGGGCGCTTTCTAAATATTTGAATAGATCATTTTTAAGTATTGTCGAGTACCACTCTTATGCTATGTGTCAATGCTCCCAGCTCATTAGGAACGCTGGCCATTTGGGAAATGTCCTCGTGACGGAACTTGCGCTGGGAGTTGTAGGACCTGGCGGGATGTGCCACAGCCCACCGTACACGGTGTACACATTTTCGCCGTCCCAAACCCTAACAGTCCCAACACACTCCACCTCGACTCCAAATACTCAACCACCGACTTTCGTCAACGAACTAAACATACATACATAATGTCTGAACTGACCGTCCAGTCGGAGAGAGCTTTCCAGAAGCAGCCTCACATCTTCCAGAACGCCAAGTCCAAGGTCGACAAGAAGACCAAGAGATGGTACAAGGAGGTTGGTCTCGGTTTCAAGACCCCAACTGAGGCCATTAAGGGCGACTACATTGACAAGAAGTGCCCATTCACCGGACTCGTCTCCATCAGAGGCCGTATCCTCACCGGCACCGTCGTCTCCACCAAGATGCATCGTACTATCATTATCAGACGTGACTACCTTCACTACATTCCAAAGTACAACAGATACGAGAAGCGTCACAAGAACCTCGCCGCCCACTTGTCCCCAGCTTTCCGTGTTGAGGAGGGTGACCTTGTCACTGTTGGTCAGTGCCGTCCACTTTCCAAGACTGTCAGATTCAACGTTCTCAAGGTTATGAACGCTGACGGCAGAGAGAAGAAGCAGTTCTCCAAGTTTTAAAAAAAGTGTTTTGTATAAACAAATTTATAAACCAGTGCTTTGCACTGTTAAAATCATCTCGTGATGAACGTAGTAATATGATTATTTTATGAAAGCTGGACTCGTTGGATACAGAATGTATTCGTAAGGTACATAAGGACATGTCTCATATAGCTGGTTATCGCAATGTTAAGCTAGTAACTTAGGCACCGCCAGCGGGACCGAAGTCAGGGGTACCTCCAAGAGTACCAAACACATCACCAAGATAGTTGGTTGGAGCAATCTCGTCAGACATGTTCTCGTAGATGGAGCTCCAGTTGTCAAGAATGTCGTCAACAACAGCCTTACCGGCAATGAAAATGTTGGCAAATGCCGGTGTAGATCCACCCTGCGAAGCAGTGTTGAAGAACTCAACCTCGTTACCATTGTATGTTGGTGGAGCACGGTCAAAATCAGACGCGGTACGCATACAGATGATACGAGAGTAGTCAACAAGGGTATGGTTGGCAGCTCTCAGCAGGGCCTCAATGGTTGCGTTATCTTCCTGAGCAGTGGTGGCATAGACACCAGTGCCGTTAGTGATGAGCTCAGTCCAGTTACCAAAGGCTTCACCAAGAGTAGATCCAAAGAAGTACACGTCAGAGGTAATGGAATCACCAGCAGACACTTTTGGTGGCTGATTGGCAGGGGCATAATCATACTGGCCTCTGAAGCTGCTAGCCTTGGTGGAGTCATTGAGAGTGACCTTTGAGGCAACGTCAATGGCTCTGTCTCTGAGCTTAACGTTAAGCTCAAGAACTTCAGTGCCATAAAACTCAGGAGGATACTGACCAGGAGCGTCGGTGCTGTAACCATAGTAACCAGTAGTCCAGTTGGACGGCATCTGGCGGGCATCCACTTCGTACTGAAGCGCAACCTGGACTGCATATCTGGCAAAGAAGACAGAGGCAAGGGTACCAACATGAGGATTAACACCAGCGATACCACCAATGAGGAAGTATGTCTTTGTGAGATCAAACTTTGGAGAGAGAGCAGCAGCCATGACAGAAGCCGCAGCGTTAATCTCGGACTCCCCAGTTGTCATTTGGCAAACAGACCAATCGGCAGTACAGTAAATGTAAGGGAACAAGGGAGAGAGACCAGGGGTTGTCACATTGTTTGGAAAGTGCATGTTCTTCAGCCAAGCATTGGCTTCAGGGGTGAACATGGAAATGACCAGCACCTTTGGAGCGATTTTCTGAGGAGCAGCAGAGGAGGCGACAGCGGAAGCCTCAGCAGTCACCGTGACGGTGGAACCACCTGAGGTTACGGTGACGGTAGATGCAACACATGAAGACTCGGCAGAGACCTGAACAGCCGCAGTCTCAGCAGCCTTGGTAGAGGGGGAGATGGTAGTTTTGATCTCAATGGTCTTGGTGATTGTGGAATGCGCGGTGATGGTAGTAATAATATCAGCAGCGTAGGTAGAGGTGAACTCTGAAACAACGGTCTGAGTAGTATGCGGCTTGGTGAGATAGATGGTGGTCGCAATGACTTCAGTAACAATTGTAGGGGTAGAAGCTTCGGTGGTTACTGCACCATTGGACTCAGTAAAGGTAATGACTGGGACACCGGTGGAAGCATCGTCAGGGCCAGCAGTGAGCTGCGAAGACGTTACATTGTAAAGAGTGGAATTGGACCAAGCTTGAGCGAGCTGAGCGCTCGAGAGCAGGGCCACGAGTTGCAGTGACAACTTCATTTAAAGAGAGACAAAAGGAGTGTAGAGAGAGAAGTGCGAGAAGATCACACATGGGAAGCTTCACCATTATAAACAAGTGATATTTCTTCGGTATCAGGGTCCCCCCTCACAGCTTTCACGCCCCGAAGCCTTCCCCTTAAGGGTAGCACTTGCCTGTTTGAGCGACCAAGCCGCATAGCGTTGAAGATAAAACGCCTCAAACGGTGGATCGCACACCTCCTGGGCGCATATTCTGTAGTACCTGCTACAGTTTTGGGGGCGGTGTTGCGATCTGCGCCTTACTCAGGGTCGTTGGAAGATCTCAGGGGTCGGAGTTTGAGCAGCAGGGAATGTGGGCGCCGGCTGTCACGGGAAGTGAAAGAGGGTATTGACTGCTGCCACACAAAATCATCAACATTGGTGCGTTTTTACACGCTTTTATGGCGCCAGAGTTTGGCTCAGACCCGAAAATCTTTCTTTTCGGTGCCTGTTCGGTTCCTGTTTGGAACGCGCCAATGTGAAACACGCCTAGGCGCCGAAACGGGGCGGATTCTGTGGCCATGACAGCCAAGAAAGGGGTTCGAGACATGTGCATTCCAACTGATACGGGCCGTACCGGTTCACTGTGATACTTTACTGCAGCCCCTTGAAACACACATAAGCATAAGCATTCCAGACTCATCCCTGACAATCTACCCCATCTGCAGTCCACGAACGGCGCACGACCACATGCCAATTGAGTACTTCTCGCGCTAGTGGCTAGTGAGAGCTTAAAGGTTTTTAGCGAGAAGGTTAAATATTACTATAAAATAAACACAATATCAATAAATACTTTTGAGCTGTTACTGCGACACTCTATTCTAATTCTCAATGTCCTCTGGGGCAGTTCTGCAGCTACAGATAACTGTCAGATAACTGTCTGCATTCCGCTGCGCTAACAGCAGGCGATGGCAAAACAATGATAAGGAGTTGACGTAGAACCACGCTAGAGGCACTAACAACAGTACCGAGCGTTCAACAAGTAAACACCCTCATTTGTAGGGGTGACACGGTAGAGCAAGGAATAGAGCCGCCAGCGCTGGTACGCAGGTGCACGTATCAATCAGGAGAGATTACGAGAACAACCTCTTAAGGACGTCCAATGGAATCCAACAACAAAGTCCTATGCACCACAACATAATTACTCATTGTAGGACGCATACGCTGCGCCGAGGCGCTCAAGCTCCGGGTACTTCTTTTTCAGCTTGTTCCACTTGTAGCGGCACTGGATACGAGATCGCCTACCGTGCATTCGCTCACTGACAACTGTCCAGTTGATCGTATGGATGTCAGAGTTCCACATGTCTACAATGATATCCTTCAGCTGAGCCTCTTCCTGAATACTCCATTTGTTCTGCGCACGCATGTTACCGCATTTAACGTAATTACGCCAGCGGTCTCGGCAGTCTTCGGGCATTCTATGAAGGAGCATGCCAATTTGCTTCCACTGCGATCCGCGCTCAGCAACCAGCTGTCCCAGCTCATCATCCTCTTCCTTTGTCCATTTGCCTCTTTGATGGAATACGTGGTACTGGCGTCTCACGTGCTTGTAGATGGACGCTCTGGTACGGTTGGGAAGTACTGTTGCAACAGCGTCCCAGAAAGCATCTCTCTTGCGCTCTGTAGCCCACACACGCTCACACAGTTCTGTCAGGGTGATTCTATTCTCCTTGCAGTACTCAGACATGAACTTGTCCAGCTCAGTCGATTCTTCTTTCGAGAACATTCCGCCCAGCTCGGACCCGTCGCCACACCAGGCAGCACGCCTACCTGAATGGTCCAAGTAGCTCTTGTCGCTCTTGAAATCAAGTTTCTGGTCGTGTTCCAGGGAATGCGATGACCTGCGAGGCTGTACAGGGGGGATATCAAACCTCATATCAGGAACTTCCTCAACAGCCTGTTCACTCATGTACTGAGCAGCAGCAGCAGCAGCCGCGGCAGCAGCTTGCTGTTCATTATTCGCTGCAGAGTTGTCCAAATCCGCCAGCTCAGGATCCACCAAGTTCGCCTCCGGGGCCTTTCTCTTGTTTCTCTTGGGGGCCTGTGGGGGCGCTTCATGGACATAACCCCACTGGTGGTGGTCGTTCTTTTCCTTCTCCAGCGCGACGCCTCCAAGAAGTGTCAGCACATCCTGCTCCACGTTGCGATGCTTGTCATAGTCACCCGACAGCAACTCGTGCGGGTAACCAGTGTCAACGGACTGCGGTGCTGAAGCAGCGGCAGCAACCGCGATGGCATTCACGTCCTCACCGTCGTGTTTAGTCTTCTTTTTCTTTTGCTTCTTCGATTTGAGAGCCACGTTGGCAATTGCCTCAGCGGCTAGTCGCTCGGTATCGTTGTCGTGCTTGAGGTGAGACACATCGGCAATGCTGTTGTCTGACTCGTCAATGCCTGGCTTCAACGAGCTTCTCCATATGCTCTTCATATTTACTGCCGGGTTATCTTCAATGATGCGGTTGGCGGGAAACGATGAAGTGGGCAGGGTAAATTTTGTGGCGGTTTCAAATCACAACACAACGTACGGCTGTGACGGTTCCCGATAGGGAACAGGCTCCTCATGAGCACATGAACAAAAGAACCAGAGCTAGGACAAATGGGAATTTCAACTCTCCTTACATAAGAACATCTGTCAATCACATTAACACTCCCCTCTTTTTGCTTAGTCCCTGTTTCTCCACTCTTCTCCTTCGCTCTCCTTTCCAGTGCGCTGACCGCTTACCTAACCTGTTATCTAATTTTTTAAGTCGGTGCCAAAACCTTGACAAATGCCATGCTAGAAGAATCTAAAGTCAAGCGAGCTGTCATCGCTCTGCAGCGCCATGAGAAAGGTAAAGTGTTTCTCCAGATTGAGATTTCGGAGCCCCTTGTCAAAGACAAAGTTCTAGTGCCCGTGATGTTCCCCCTACCTCATCCCCCAAGTGATCCGTCGCTGGTATTTATATCTAGAGATCCAGTCCTTAAGTATCGGCCGATACTGGAAAAAACTGGTGTGTTTGAAGAAATTATTGGACGTTCGAGGCTGGGCAAACGCCTCAAAGCTTCAGGCAAGTCAAAGCCCCCGTTTAACCAGTATGATGTTGTGCTTTATGATCGACGCATCAAGGATCTGCCAGAAACACTAGGAATGCGCTACTTCAGAAATGGCCAGTCCATGCCGGTGCCTATTCAGATAAATGATAAAGATGACGATGAAAAGATGGCTAAGCATGTTGCTAAGCAGGCCAAACTAGCTGCGAAGTGTACTAGACTTGCAATTGGGTTCACCACATGCATGTCGATGGTAGTCGGAGAATCGTCAATGCTTTCAGAACATCTGACAGAAAATATCACCAGCGTCTTCAACTCATTCTCTGAAAAGGTCGGAGATGATTCCTTTATCCAATCTGTTATCATCAAGACAGCCGAAGGCGCTTCGCTCCCCATATTTAAGAGTACAGAGTGATCTGTACATGCCTCTATTATCCTAATAGTTTACAAATTAATCACTTTATCTGGTCATTATGTTTGCAGTTACAGCTCCACGTACTTGGTGACGAGCACGAGCCCCCGGTCAGCATTAGCAAAAGTTAAATAGTTTGGTGAGAATTGAAGCAGCTCGTCTAGAGCTGGCACTTTGCGATACATCTGGCCGTCAATTGCGACACTGTCGTCGTACTCTGCCCATTGACAGATCACTTGCACTCCGAGAACATCTCCTGATCCAGGCAAGCCTTCCTTGTCCTCGGTGCCAATCCACTCCAGTCTGACATGGAAGTCAGGATTAGTCCAGTTTAGTTTGTGCAGCTGCACACTTCGTAGCCCATCAGTTGTGCCCACAAACTCGTCAAACTCGGGATCAAGTTTTCCGTCAGAGTCGCGTTCAGACTTGTCATGGTACACTCGCACAACTCTAACTGGGGCCTGTGCGGATGCGGGAGACGTCATGCTGTCAAAGGAAGAGCTATTAAATCTTAATAGACAAGCCCTGCTGTCTGCCACATTGATATGCAATGATCCAGTATGAGGTTTGTAGAGAGTACCGTATTCGTCGTCAGCGGAGTCAACATGTGTCGTGAAGTTGACAGACATCCAGTCACTGTAATTGAGCGAATCTGTGACGTGAGGAGATGGCCCAAGGTACGAAACACTCTCGATGCCACCTTCAATGCTTTTCTTGACATTCGTCGGTGGCTCGGGCAAACTGGCAACCGCTCGCCCACCGTATCCCGGATATCCAGTTAAGCGGACTTGAGCTCCAGCTCCAGGGTTGTCCAAATCAAAGGTCTGGACAAAGCGCAGCTTTAATGGTGCATCATATGTGAAAGGTGATTGGACAGTGAGCAGAACAAATAGGTAGCCAAAGAGGAGAATAAACGAAAAGAAGGCGTAAATGTGAGTTCTGTGCACAAAGGGCAAGCAGAATGAACCAACGAGGGCAGCAAACAAAACATGCAATGCGTAGGTAGTTGGAACATCGCGGAAATCCTCTTCACCATTCAAGCTGACAGCGTCGAGAACAAGCAGGGCCGTTGCAACTGCAAAGTACAAGCCAATGGGAACATATATAACAAACTGAAGAAGCCACATCAGGCCCAATTTCTCCGGTTCCTCAAGCGACTTAGACTCGTGGTGATTTTCATGATCCTCTCGATCATCTTCATCAGGATCTGGGGGAGAATGTGCTTCTGTTCCTTGAGACTCTGTCACAATCACTACATGTTCGTCATCATCCACTTCTGAGTACTCTTCCGTTCGTTTCTTGAGTGAACCATCAGCTAGAATGCCAATCAAACCAACAATAGATGACAGTAAAGCCAGCAAGTAAAATACCACCGGCAAGTATTCACCAGTGTACTTGTATTTCTGAGCTCTCACAGTGGCTGCAACAGAAATCACCCACCAAAAGATGGTTTGTTCGATAAACAAGTTGAGTTTCTGGTCATGGACCGGCCTGAATTTGGAAGAAATTTTCAGGACGGCGTAGTTGCTGGCAACATACAGTACGATTAACATGATCAGAGGCCCAGATGTATGCGTCATGATAACTGGTCCGTTGTTTGCATTCAGCCACCAAGCTGCTCCAACAACTACAACTCCAGAGAAAAGAAACGCCAACGGTCCACGAATCCAGCTGCGACGCGAAATTACATTGACATTGTTGTGCTTCTCAAATATGCCAATTGTCAATAGCAAAGCAGCGAGAGCTATTGGTCCTGTAATTAGAGCAGCAAGATTGAAAATAATCACTTTTCTCAAAGGAAAGACAAAGAAAAACTTTCCGAGAATGTCAAAGTACACAGAAAAATCGAGGTCTTGACCTGTCGTGTCTCCAGAATCGGCGCTCATCGAGCGCATAATATCCAGACTGTTGGAGAACATTTGGGCCACTGCACCAAACGAGATTTCAGTAATGGAATCGCGCTTAGTATGATAAATGTCACGAGGTTTATAAAAACAAAAGTCAATACCTCTCATACCTGCCTCTGAGTAGATCTCGTAGTCTGTTCCGGATCTGATGACACCTGCTTGAAACCCCTGTTGAAAGACAGAGCTACCATGAGGAAACTCTGCAGCCTTGAAGTGCTTGGCAGCTCCATAATCAGTTGTTCTGACTAAGACAGGACGTCCACCTGCACCTGCACCATCAAGGTTCAGGAACAGACCAACGTCCTTGGACCAAGGGTGATCGAGGAAGGCTCTTGCACCATACAAGGAGAACTCCTCGTTGCTCGTGAAATGAAAGATAATGGACCTAAGTGGCTTCTTGTCTTGGGAGATAAAGTACCGCCAAATACCGAGCATGGACGCAATGGCTGCACCGTCATCAGTAGTGCCGTAAGACGTGGGCACAGAGTCAAAATGAGCCGCAATCATGACAGCAGGAAGATTAGTGTTGGAACCTTCAATCTTTGCCAGGTAGTTTTGCGATTCATAATACGCCAATGGGTACTGCGGACCAAAGTTCTGAAACATTGTCCTCCGGCGAAAGTCATCACTGATAGTAAACGCCAAGCCGCTGTCGGCAGCGGCCAGTTCTACTTGTTCCTTTATGTAATCCCTGACCTCATCGTTTGCGTGCGACAAATACGGATGCGGGTTCTTGGAGATGACTTTCAGGTCCTGCCAAACCTGCGACATAAAGGGACCATAACCTTGCCCCACTTTTGGGGTTGGTTCGCTGAATTGAAGCGAGCCAAGAACGGCAAAGTAGATTACATAGGTAAAGACTATAAGCAGAGTAAATGGGATCTTATTAAAACCCAGAACGGAACCCAGAAGGCTCTTGTGATGCTCGCTCTTGTTGACTGTCTCATGTCCTTCATTGCTGCTGCGCGGGGGTCGGGACTCACCTGCCAGCAGCGGCGTATGCTCGGACTCGCCGGTCATTTAGGGGGTAAGAACAATTGAGTCAGAGAAAGAAGGTACGATGAGTTCTGATTGATAGACCGAGAACAGCAACAGTGTGTGCCTGTTATGCGGACGCTTGGGGCACGTGAGAAATATGCCTGGTGACAGGCGCTCCATGATTAAGGTGGGGTAGGCTGGAGTCACAACAGCGCGGAAAGAAAAGAGACTAATTCGAGGGTTTAACGACGTTAGACACTCTCTCCACAAAGTGTAATTTATGCTTACAAATCCCCGGGCTCTCAAGCCAGGCTCGTGCTTCGCTGCTCATCCGCCCAAGACACAAGTCCCGGACATAATTACATAATCTTTTTTCGAGCCGTCTATGACAAATTTCAGCAAAGAAAGAATCTAACATCCTTCTCACACTTTGAAATGTCGCAGAAAGTACCAGAAGAAGAGTTTATTGACGATAGTCAAGTTGCTGAAGTCGTCCCTGACGACGACAACGCTGATGCCCCCATGTCCGACGACGAAGACTTTGACGAAGAGCTCGATGAGGACGAAATGGCTGATGATGAGGGCGGCGACGAGAACCAGATCGAGATCGATCTGGCAAATAACTCGTCATCGTATTTCGACGGTCATGACGATTCTATTTATTTAATTGCTAGTCATCCCTCGCTGCCTTTGGTGGTTACTGGTGCCGGTGACGACAAAGCGTTCCTGTGGACTTCTAACGGAGACAAGTCGAGAGTCGTTGCGTCTCTGACGGGATTCACCGAGTCGGTAATTGCAGGTGGGTTTACCTACGATGGTTCATTCCTTGTTGCCGGTGACATGTCGGGCCAGATCAGGATATGGAAGTCTGTGGCCAAGGGCCAGGCATGGGAGTTTGTAGGCTCGCTTCAGGAGGTCGAAGAGATTGTTTGGATTACCCTGCATCCATCTCAGAACATTTTTGCATTTGGTGCCTCGGACGGTTCCGTCTGGGTCTTCCAGCTGGAACCATCTCTTTCCAACATTGCTGCTCTCTATGCCCATTCTCAACCTACAAACAAGGGAATCTTTGTTGACACTGATGACATGGACAACCTCACTTTGCTGACAATCTCTGATGACTCTACTATTGTGTCGTGGAACGTTTATGCTTCTGTTGCCAACTACACTTTGGCTCGCAACGAGTTGCATGGTGACCATCCCTGGATCTCGGTGTGCTTATCGCCATCAGGCAAGACAGCCGCTATCGGCTCTGCTGATGGATACCTTCTCATCCTTGGTCTACAACAAGGCAATGTGTTATCATTGATTGAAGGTTTTGACTCCAAACTCGAAGAAATCGAAGCTAGATCCATCGAAGCAGTCAGTTGGTCTACGAACCTGCCAATTCTTGTCACTGGTAATGTCGACGGTGAGGTGAGAATCTGGGATACAAATACGTGGAAAGTTAGAAAGGCCCTCAAGTTTGAAGATGCCATCACTCAAGTCGAGATTCCAAAGGGCGCTAGTTATGGTTTCGCTAGTAGCATGAATGGCAAGGTTTACAAGTTTGACCTGAGATCAGGAACTCAGCTGTGGGAAGCGGAAGGACACAGCGCTGGTGTGCTTAGTTTTGCAATTGCTCAAAACAGAGTTGTCACAGCTGGTGACGAAGGTGTTTCGCTTGTATTCGAGCATCAGACAGAGAACGCATTGACTCATGTCGGAAGGTAAAATATATTATGTAGATGAATTGTACATATTTGCTCTCACATCACCTGACAATCCCCTTCCTCTTCTCCTTTAGGTACACCCATTTCTTCAAATGTCAGTGGCACTGCGGACGCTGCTGCTTGATTGACTGGGCCAGTTGTATCCACTGGGGGTGTGACGGGGGAGAACTCACGAGTACGAGAAGGTGGTTGTTCAGAGACCACTCTCCTGGCGTCATTTTTACTACCAAATGAAAAGTCGAAACGTTTTGTAGTAGCTTTCTTTAGTTCTTGTCGAGCATCCAGAGGCGAGCTGGAGGCGCTCGAAGAGATCCGCTCAAATTTTGAGCGACCCACTGGAGATATTGGCGAGCGGTTCGGTGAGCGGTTCGGTGAGCGGTTCGGCGAATATAGTGGAGATGCTTGCGAACGTTCTGGAGAAGTTGAGCGATAGGAAGCTGTCTGCGAGCGCTCTGGCGAAGTTGAGCGGTAGGAAGCAGTTTGTGAACGTTCTGGCGAAGTTGAGCGATACGGAGCTGTTTGCGATCGTTCAGGAGAAGTTGAGCGATGTGGGGACCTAGGAGGCGATGAATCGGAGCGTGGAGGAGGCGAAACTCTGGCTGCACTAAATGATGGGGAGGATCTTGTTGATAGCATACTCATCTTGGGTGTCATATCAGGATGCTCAAGGACAGGCAGAGTCCTGGCTGAGTGAAGTCTATGAGTTGGAGCAGAAATTGGCGACAAGTAAATTGCTGGAGCGATTACAACCTGCTCAGTATCCTGGCCACTCGACGTTGAAATATGGCCAAGATGATTCTCAGTAGCAGCTCGACGAAATGGAGAAGGTGTGCGATTTGGAGGAGGTATGAGGTTATCAGAAACGTGACGAGTTGGGGACTGGTTACGACTTCCACTGGAGACAGGACGAGTTGGAGACTGGTTACGACTCCCACTGGACACTAGACGCGTTGGGGACTGGTTACGACTTCCTCCTGAGACCAGACGAGTCGGAGATTGCTCGCGGCTACCAGTGGACACTAGACGAGTTGGGGACTCGTTACGAGTTCCTCCTGAAATCAGACGGGTCGGAGATTGCTCGCGACTGCCACCTGAAACGAGACGAGTCGGGGACTGTCGGCGATCAGACATCGGGTACGTTGAAAATTGTGAACGATAGTCAGAAAATGGGCCAGTCGGTGATTGTGTATGACTGCGAGCAACTGAGCGAGTTGGAGAAGGCGTACGATTAGCAGCCAATTGTCCAGTTGGTCCGATATTATCAATAGACATGTGGCGAGTAGAAGAAGGTCTCTCAGAATTATGTTCCCAAGAGGCGACTGGGATAACTCGTTGAACAACGGCGTTCTGTTCCGATATCTTGTCCTCATTAACATTTTGCAGCAGAGACGTAACAGGCATTGAAGCAGCTCGGTGCTTAAAGCCTGGTTCAAATGTTTGAGAAACTGACCGCGAATTGTACGGCCTCGTTGATGGATCAAACGTTTGGGAGGTAGACTGGGTGTCATACGGCCTAGCAGTTGGAACAGACGTTGGGGAAGTAGTTCGTGAATCGTATGGTCGGGCCGCTGTAAGCGCGGGAGCATTGGTAAAAGCTGACGACGAGCTGCGACGTCTAGAATCATTGTCAAATTGTGGGGAAGTCTCTGGAGTTATGCTTGACGTTCTACTGCGACGAAATGCTCTGCGTCGGCCCAATTGCAGATCTCTCTCGGACCCAGCATTTTGGCGATCCGATTCAGATGAAGGTGTGGGACTTCCAAGAGGAGATGCCTGCTGACTTGTAGAATCTGGGCTAAATGAGCCTAATTCGGCATACATGTCATTCGAGAGAAGCGAGCCACCTACATTTACTTGCAACCGCTCGAATTCGTCTTCCAAATCAAGCTGAGATTTTGAGTCGGTAGGGGAGCTATCAACACGCGGTGCTTTTGTGGAATTATGCCTTACTTTGATGGAGTTTTTAGAAGAGAGAGAAACTTTTCGTTCAAGATCTGACTTTGTAAAATGATTGCCTGACCGCAATCGTTGAATAGCCGGCTGGTAACCATGGTCTGCTGAAAGATTATACCATTTTAAGGCGTTCCTCATGTCCTGTTCCACAAACACACCAACTTCATAAAAGTATCCAACGGCAAGTTCTGCAGACGGATTACCCATCTTCGCCGATTTGAAGGCGAATTTGAAGGACCATTCCTCGTTTGGCTGCAGCACATCCGAGTAACCACAGAGCATCCATTTGGAAATCTCTGCCTCCGGTTTACCTTCGAGTCCTGTTTTCTTCCCTGTTATACTTAGTGTGTGATCTTGACGGCTACACAGGTGAAAGTACCGGAGTGCAATAGAAGGGTCGTAACCCATTTCTCCGCCCTGCCAGGAGATGCCCATGCGATACTGAGCGGGTGCGTATCCTAACCATGCTGATTTCTGAATAGATAGCATGGCCTGTTCAGTGTTCCCCTGGAGTACCTGGGTGATTTCAGGGAGTTCGCCAAGCATAAGCATGCCATAAATATATGGCGCATGAGGGCAGTCAGGGTCGGCCAAGAGCGCTGCATTGCTTAGATACGACAATCCCTTTTCTTGATCTACGCGCATATTGAGATGTCCCTTAAAGCTAGCCATTGACAGCCTGTAGTACGACGCAGAATCTCGGCGATTCATGCCAGTCTCAAAGCATTCACGTGCACCAGACAAGTCACCCTGGTTTTCGAGCTCGACACCGAGTCTGTAAAATGACCTTGCATGGCCAGAGTCGCAAGCCGTCAGAAAGAGGCTCCTAGCCCTTTGTGTATCCTGTACAATGTCAAATTCGCCTAGCAAAGTAAGCACACCACTGATATAGCACGCTGAAGCATAAAACTTGCAAGCCGGCGTATTTGCAACAAGTTCTATGATGTCAATTGCTGTCAGGAGAACGTCTTTAGGAATGCCAAACTGGATGGCAGCAAAGTCAATTGTTTTGCGAGCCCACTTAAACAAAGGGTCAATGTCCTCATCAGACTGGGGTGACGTGGAAACAAATTGTTTATACATCGTCAGAATGTCATTGATGGTCTCTGTGGGCGACTGCGGCAGCCATGGAACGGTCTCTCTCACCGGTGGAAAAACGCTGTCGTCAAACTCATCTGCTGTCATTGTTGTGTTGGCCATTAGGTTGGAAGGAAGCACGCGGTGGTTCTATGGACGTAGCGAGTACAACCACACTGGTGAAGCACCAAAAAAATATTCTATAGCTAAGTCTGTCTCTCCTTCCCGAGGCCGCCGCGGCTGTCTCTTCTGTTAAGCTGGTTTATGGAGGCGCAGAAGTCTTGACACTCACACGGTGGTTGCGGCGCACGCCATGGAGACTTAAATTTTTGGGCAGATGGGGCACGTCCAGTGCATGTTGGTGTGGTAGGCAATTAAGCTCTGTTTTTGCTGTGACGCCGCATGTAAACTCGCACGAATGGTTGCGCAGTTTTTTGGGACATTTGACTGTCAATCTGAGGGGCTCTTCCCTGAAGTGGGCTTTCTGCTGGCGTTGACGTTGCCGATCACTGCACACTGTGATGAGCTCTGACGTGCATCAGGGATGGATCAGGGTTCACAAACAGGCATTTCCGAGCAGCAGAGAACAATAACACTAGTAATAAAATATTCATGGAACAAAGTGACAGAGATTTGAGATGAATGTGAAAGAATCTGCTCGATTTGTCAGTGACAATGCTGCTGATGTAACGGTTAGTGCTCAAGGTTGTAGACTCGCTGCCAGTGAAATTTTGACTCAAATGAAGAAGAGAAACTATTCGACGGGAACCTGGAACGCTCATCCACTGAATCCAAAATCGTGTGACTACAAGACCGTTGACTGGATATTCACAGTTGATCTGCTCAATTTCAGTTTCTGGTCAGAAACAGACCAGAACGACTCGGGCTCGGCCCAGTCTCAGCGCTACGCTGTTGAGTACAAGGGCGTCAAGTACACGGGTTACTGGAGCCTGTGTGCAGCCATCAACCGTGCACTAGATGAAGGAATTCCATTCACTACGCCGTCCTTGTGGTTGGACGATGACCTGGAAGAGCTGGTTGCCCATGTCTTCCGATCAGCTACGCCCGAGCAGATTCCACTGCTAGGCGAGAGAGTTCGTGTTCTACGAGAAGCCGCGACAGTGCTGAAGAAACTAAATGTGAATTCATTCAGTGAGATAATTGGCCTTGCTAATCACTCTGCACTGGCTTTGCTTGACGTTATCACCAACAACTTTTCGTCGTTCAATGACGTGCACAACTACAAAGCCTCTCAGGTCAAGATCCACAAGAGGGCTCAGATCTTGATTGCAGATATCTGGGCTTGTTTTGACAACAAATCCTACGGGCAATTTGATGACATTGACCAAATCACAATGTTCGCTGACTATCGAGTCCCCCAAATCCTCCATACTCTTGGCTGTCTCGAGTACAGCCCTGAGCTGGAGAAGCATATTCGCGGTAAAGAGAACATTGCGTCTGGCGATGAGAGAGAGATTGAGCTGAGAGCATGCAGTATCTTAGCCGTGGAAAACATTGTCTCAGAGATTAAGAGACAGGAACCATCTTCACACGCCAACGCCATTCTGGTTGACTTTTACCTGTGGGACACGGCAAAAGAGTTGCAAGCAAAACTTGGAGGAGAAGGCGACCAAGTTCCGTGTCATAGAACACGCTCTGTTTTCTATTAAATAGTATTTATTTTAAAAAAATTGCATTTTTTCTAGATTGTTGCCCATCTCGGAGATTTGCCAAGATTATCTGACCAAAAGGTCCAGACCCCACGCTTGCCCTTTCTAGACGTTTGCCCTGTCGTTCAAATGAAGAGAAAGGGCGCAGCTAAAGACAGAGCACGCGTAGCGTCTGCGTGTAATGCGTGTCGAGCTCGAAGGAAGCGATGCGATGGCCAGCGCCCGGTTTGTGGTCTTTGCAGCAAGCGCAATACCCGCTGCGACTGGGCTGAGCCGAAAGATGGGCCAACAAGAGGACCGTCTAGAGGGTATTACTCAGCGATGGAAAGTCGACTAAACGTCACCGAGGAACTACTGGTGCAGTGCTTAGATATGATGGAACCGCAGGTGCTCGATAAGCTAATATTTATTACGCACGACAATGCAGAACAGCAACACAATTCTGTGGCATTGAAACAGCAACAACAGCAACAACGAATGGCTTTATGGAATAAATACCCTCTAAACACAAGGGAGTCGCTAAACGACTGGTGTGGATACATACGCAGCGGTGAACCACCTGTCACGGACGACGACAGAGAAGAGGAGCCACAATCTAAACTACGAATGCTCTACGACGTTGTTGAAGACGAAACAACGTTCAAAACAGAGAACAACGTCGCTCCTGAAATCATGCACATTGATCGAAAGTTCGACAGGCAGGAACTCAGCATGCCAATACAGCCATACGTGCCCATCCACAAGTCTCAGTTGGACTCGAGACTGTTTTTCTAATGACAATCATGGAATATCCCAGTCAATTGAAAATAAATCAAACAGATCGACATTGTCAGGCAACATGTACTCTGGGAACATTTGCTCGGGGATCTCTTCGGTTCGGACTCTTTTGTTATCTGAAGTCTCTGCCGTTTCTTCCTCAGCTGGGCGTTTGTAGTTGCTCTCTACATACGCAGTGGTTGGGTCGAATCTGGATGTTAATATTTCTGAGAGATCTCTCAATGCTCCAGCGCACTTGTTGGCAAAGGGCCACTTTTTGGCCATCACTTGCAACAGTTCAATAGACATGCCAAGCTCTTTGACGGCCTTGTTATAAGGGTACATTTGAAAATGGCAGGCAAAGGCAAGGAGCAGCCCAGACATGTAAGCATTGTACAAATAGCCCGGCCAAAATAACTTCTGGCCTAATGACCCTTGGAATGCCATGGTATGAAGCACATTCTTGGCGTGACCAATGCAAGCTTGAAGAGAGTACCGAAACTCGTCAGTATTAGGGGCCAATGACAATCCAGGACGGTCAAGAAGAAGCAAGAGATGTTGATATGCGATAAAGAAAAAGCCGGCATTTTGGAAGGGCGAGTCATTTGTTGGACTTGCTGGGTTGTAGTTTGAGCTGCTGGAATCAACCTGCAAATGATCTGGCAGCGAATTCCACCAGTTCTCAACGTCTGCTCTGAGAGCCATGATCTGGCCCACATTAACATGTCGCACAGTCAAGGCACTGTTGAACAGCGAGATGATGCGTCCTACGAGATTGGCATAGTCGGAGAAAGCTACACAGACCCTTGTTGGAGATCTCTCCGCGTCCGGGGTAGAGACAGCTGTGTCTTTCTGAGGCAGATCACCATATAAATGTAGCTCATTGCCTAGTTTACAGATATCGTGTTCGTCATCAGTGAATCCGTAGGGCATGCCAATTGTCTGCGAAATGTATCTATCCAGGGAGTACGCGCACCAGAAAATGCGTTTTCTCAGATCGCAGACGGCTGGAGAAAACTTGGCGTATCGTACTGGGCACTTGTTGAGTCCAAGATTATGTGCCTTTGCGCGAATAATACCACCGACTTCATGCGCACTGCGAATAGCATAGATAGAAATGTAGTATACCTGAATAGCCAACAACGCCTGGATAGTTTCGATATCAGTGTGCAGGATCAGCACAGAGATGAGAACATGGATCTGCTCGGTAGTAAGCGAGCCAGCCTGCTCATTTGAGATTTCTTCAAAGTCTCGTTTACCAATACTCAAAATGGTGCGAATTAGGCACAACTTGGGGAACGCTAGACTTCCCTGTGAGCTGCAAAAGACATCCATTTCAGACAAGAAATCCGGACCATAGACAAACGGCAAGATTGGATGAAAGTAGGAAAAGTACTCTGCAATCAAATCATCAGCCATCTGTCTCTGCGGCCGCGGACCGTTGCAAACAGCTTCAATGCACTCATTGACCGTTCCTGCCACGGCCATGACACTTTGTCGTTTTCTTGCAGTTGCTTTATCGGAGTCATCCACAATTACAGGGGCATTGTCCACGCGAAAGGCATTTTTGACAGCGTTAAAGAAGTGAACTCCTGAAGAAGAGCCAATAAAATGAACATCGCCGTTCACCTCGGCCGAAAAGTTTCCCTTTTCATTTGTGAGGGACCAAAACTGCGGTTTTAGATTTTGCTGAGCTTCTTCGCCTGAGCTTGACATTCATGCAAGGCGATTTCTGTGGCGGGGAAATACGACTGCTCAGTCGCAAGTGTAGGTGTGGGTTACGAATGTCTTGGTATTTACCCGTCTTGATTCAGGAGTGGTGGCAAGGTCAGTTATGGAGGAGAGTGATATGTTGAGGCGGGCTGCTTGCCTTTGCCTGTTTATGCAGGTTTCATATGCAGCGATGGTTGGTTTCTGACATTTTCAATGGTTATGGTCTTGGCTAGGGATATAATTACTAATTGGAGAAAAAAATTCATAGAGAAGTAGAAAGAGATTCAGAGACAGCAACTGATGATGTTATAATAAAATAGTTATTCCATACCGTGGGGCGGGAGCTCGCCGAATGATCGCAATCGCGCCGGGCTCCAGGGCCATAAAAACGTTAGCACACTTGGGGCAGCTGAGTGAGCCAAGAATCTATCAAATAATAAACGCCCTGTTGAGCATCTGCAGCGCCTTGACGTCTTCTGACCAAGCTACGTCCTTCTTTACTCTGCTGCCGGAGCCTTGTTCGATGGGCGGCAGTCTTGGAGGTCTTAGCGAGTTGCCAAGAATGGATGCATGCGATGAACAGTCAGAGTCCGGGGACGAGTGAGGCGACTCATCAATTCTTGGCGGTTGGTTAGTCACTAGGACAGACAGTTGCTTTAGGGATTGCAGATGCTGTTGCCCTTCTGAACGGCTCGGAACAACACCAGAATCCGGCTGGTAGACTGTCCACGGAGGCGGCGTCCTGGGGACATAGCCATACAGAAGGTCTATTTGTGGTGGAATACCGGTACTAGCTGGGTAAAGACCGCGGGGAATGACAATGCCTTTGAGCCGTGGGTCTGAGGATGGACAAAGCAGGTTGGCAAAGTCAGCTGGGTTCTTGGTACTGTAAGATATCAAATGCAGGCGTTCGTTCTTGGTAGTGGTGATAGAGAACGATTGCTTCAGCAGCCCATCTTTTTTGAAGCTGTAGCTGTCAGGAATGAATGCGTTGCGTTCCCAGTCTTCGTCCTCAGAGTTTCGTCGTTCACCTCGTGGTGTCTCCTCCATCTCTCGATAGTTGAGGAAAGGGCCACAAACCCGCGATGCACTCCAGGACCTGCCGTCAGTCCACCGCTTCATTCTGCTCTCCCGCTCATCCCATACAAAGACAGAGCCAGGCTTGATGGCATGTCGTTCGCCGTCAGACAGTCGTCGTTGTAGCCTGTGGAGGATGCCCAGGCGACACGCTTCAAATAATAGCACCGCATCTAGCGGTGTTTCAACGTATCCAATGTACGTTTCCATGATTTAGTAGTCACTTTTCACAAACTTCAGAAAGACTAGTGTCAGTCAAAGGCGCATCGTTAAATACAAATGGCTAACAGGTGTATGGGCAAGAAATCGCTTCGATTAGCCTTCCAGAATTGGACCTCCTAAGTATTGCCTTGGCACTGGAGCGGGTCAGATCAAAAGCGGTAACGACAGCATTGGCAGAGGCTGAGCATCTCTATCGCTTTTCTCAAAGATAGAAATCATATGCAGGATTACAAGCGGAATCACGCAGCCGTCAGAGACCAGCTCATCAAACATAATCTGCTCCTCTCTACTTGAGAACCTTCCGTCTGTCGGCCGCTTTGTCAGGTCGCTTGAAGGCCCAAAAGTCTGGGCAACGATTGGCAAGGCAGCCACAGGAGCGAAGTCTATAGACAATAATTGAACAATTATAAGCCCTACGAGCCAAATTGTCTACCGCATTCAGTACCACTATGTAGATGAGTTGCTTACAGGAAGTGATATTTATCTAGATTGTTTACAGGGAACAAATAAGCGTTTTAGCGCTCCTCAGACGTGAAGTGCAAAGCCCGCAGTCAACATGGCTGCCGCCTCGTGGAACGCCATCGCCTTCTTAATCAGACACCGCCCAAAGTAGCAGGTAAAACCGTGTCACGTGCCGCCTTAGGTCAGGGTGTTTTTGAGTCACATATCGGGGACACTTGATTTAGAGAAATCTTGTAGATTTGTTCCATAGATGGGGTTGTTTGGCCCAGATGACGGTGCTATTCTGCTACAAACATTGCGCGGGCTGGCAATTGGATTACAGAGATCAAGGAATCATCTTGTACATAATTATGTCTGGGTGCCGGCCGGCCTGTTGTTGATTCTAGCGGCGCTTTATGGCATTAACAAAGGGCTTAGTCAAAAAACGACGCTTCCGTCGTCTGTGGTGGTCATGTTGGTTCTATTCCTAGGGCTGCTGGCCGCTGACAAAGCGATTGGCACCAGGAAGGTGTCTAAGGCTCTGTGGTATATCAACATTCCGTCAGGGTTCGCGCTGCAGTGGATAAATATCTTTTTCACACCGTCAATTGTGCTGCTTCCGCTGGCTACTCCTGTAAGTTTGGCGGAGACATTTGAAATTGCCGGCGTGTTTGTTGTGGGCTACTTGGTGACCTTCTTTGGGCTTGTGTTTTGCATCCAGGGTCTCAAATTGGTATCTGGGGATCAGCGGAAATCACATATAGAGGCCGAGGATGAGGCCGAAGAGCTGGAGCTTGACTCGATAGGAGCTACCGGTACAGGCAGCAACATTGCCAATTCCCTCACTAATCATGTGAACGGAAGCGCCGAGACCTTGGCATCTGGGGCCACTGCAGATGAAGAAGAAATGACACCGTTTGTAAACGATGCCTCTACCGAATTGCTTTTGGACTTGCCGCAACCTGCGGCGAACGTTGCAAGACCACACAACCCCGGCGTGGACCTGCCGACGGACGCAGTAGAGAATCCGTTCACTGATGAATCTCGGGTGACAGAGACGGAACTGTCGGTAGTGGTGGCCGACTATGTCGTACAGTACATTGACTGGTTTGTTTACGCGTCTATGCTAGTTGCTGGCATCCCTGTGTACTACACTGTAGGCGCGAGTATTTTTATGGATCTGGGCGCCATAGCAATGGTATATCGGGTTAGCATTCTCATTCCTCCAAAGTACAAGAAGGTGTTCCATCCTATCCTGGTGACGGGAGGGGCAATGATTCTGGTGATCTACGTCATGGCGTTGATTCGCCAACAATCGTTACATGCGTCTCTTGAAGCTTTCAAAACGGGACGAAATTACTTGAAACTATTTGACGAGGATCAAACAGGCTGGCCTGGTGCGGGTGATGTACTTTCTACTCTACTAGATGTTTCTATTGTATCCTTGGCTGTCCCAATGTACAACTTTCGAGCTGACATGAAGCGGCACTTTTTGGCCATTGTTGTGCCATCTCTAATGTCCGCAGTCGGTTCTCTTTTCGCATATCCGCCAATCAGCAAGGCAATTGGAGTCGAAGCATCTCGTGCACTGGCAATGGTGTCGCGATCAGTTACGCTGGCACTGGCTGTGCCCATTACCGAGGCTCTTGACGGATCAACCACTTGTGTCTCTGTGGTTGCCATTCTTTCGGGAATTGTTGGTGTTCTAATTGGAGATATATTGTTCACTAGAGTACTAAGAGTCTCCAAAGCAGACTACGTAGTGAGAGGCGTGACACTGGGGATCAGTTCGTCAGCCATTGCTTCGGCTCATTTGCTAACGATAGATCCTCGTGCTGCCGCACTAAGTAGCTTGAGCTTTTTCGTGTTTGGTGTGACATTGATTGTGCTATCTGCGATTCCACCAGTGGCAGCCATTGTCAAGAACCTGGCGTACTAATTGCTCTTTGCCTTTTGCTTAGGAATAAGTCGCCGGGTGAAGTCCACAGCCATCGCCAAGGGGATAACAAACATGGGAGAGTAGCAAAGCAGGAGATGGATCTTTTGGGCGAGCGAAAGAGCGTCGATCGCAGTGATCTCAGCAAGACATGCAAAGGTTGTCGTCGAAGCCTCCACGCCATACATTAACATGAAGGGGTAGATGGACGGGTCATTTTTGTAAAGGTACACTGGGGCGGCTATGAAGAATGGTACCTGTAGAATAAGCTCGACCCAGACATAGGAGACTAACCAGGTCGGCCGCGCCAATACGAGGAGATCGTTATTTGACTGCGCATGGAAGTCACCGAGCGCAAGCTGCCACGGCAGGAGATAGTTTCTAGGGACGGCTATGGTAACATCTATAAGGAGAGTGATGACTAAATGAATGATGCAGTAGTAAAAGTAGAAAGCATCTTTCTTTCTATTTGCAAATGCCATCGTGGTGGGGTTGTGTCCAATCTATTACCTTTACGTCATGATACATTTGACACAAATATTATTGGGTCCCCAAATGGAATGGTGTCATGGTGTCACGGTCAGAGGGTAATCGGACCAATAGGAGTGGGGCGCTAGCGGAGGCCCAATTTGATGGGAACAAGAGGCTAAAGGTACTGCCAGCACCGAGACTGTTTAGGTGCCCGATATTCCCAAAAATCCGACGTGCGAAGATGTGCAAGAAATTTCTTCACCCTGTACACATTACTCAGCGCCGACGCACAGCCGGCAGCGACTACCAGATTAGTGGGTCTGAAATTTTTGACCTCCTGGAGTGTCCCAATGTGGGCAGCTGTCAAGTGACGAGTGAGCCACGGGCTGGGAGGGTGGTGCACTGTTTGGCTGCAACAAGGGGCGCTTGATCCGATCCAGGGGACGTAGCTTTGCGTGATTAGGGTTATTTGAGGATTAGTCCGATCACCAAGACCCTGTATCGGCAGTGGCGGGCTGGTCTTGGCCGTTTTTTAGCGGATGTTTAATCCCCATACTCATGGCTTGGCAGTTCTGTCAAGTTGTGCTGCCCCATTCCTGCGTGGTGGTTCTTGTGCCGCCGTGAGCTACCCAACTTTTTTCAAGTTGCCTAGGTCCTGCGGTACCCAGTAAAGTGGCACGCCCAGTGGAGGAGGAGGCCCACCCACTAGTCTGCATAGCAACAAAGCAGCACGTCGGCGAGCAGCAGTCAAAGTTCGGATGTATACTCTCAACGCCCGTCGTGTGACGGGAGGCGTTAAGTTCAAGAGAGTGCTGATCGCGAGGCAGATGGGCATCGCCTCTGTCGTCTGCTACGCCCCTACTGGCTGACAACTATTGTAAACGAAGGATTTTGCTGGAATCTTGCTTGCACACTCTGTCAGCCTGCTCTCGGACGGCTCTTCGGCATTCCGCTGCGGGTCTGCCGTACGTCCTGCCGTGCGGGCCACCCCTCGCTCCCTGCACACGCCTGCTCTGCTGGCACATTTTTTTTTGTTACCCACTGGTAGCTCTCAGCCCTAAAAATTGGAAGACTTTGCTTGGGACATTTTCCCACAAGCGACTCTCCCAAATAAAAGGAGCTGGCACCCACCGGCACCCAACTTCTCTTTCTCCCTTGCTATCCACACCCAGACACAGAGAGAAAACACACAGCACAGCAACAAAAGCGCAGAAGTTTTTTGCAGGCTTTTGCAGAGGTATTCTGTTGAAGGTCGGTTGAGGTCTCGTTTTGGACTGAACTAGGGCGTGTTTTTTATACGGCCCATCCATCTTTGATTTGTCATTTACTTGAGTCCCACCAATCACTGGGCTTACATACACCAAGAGTTTAAATTCTTGCTGAGCTTATTGTAAGCTTCTTACTCAGACTTTATTTGAACCGTTCATCTCCAGATCTCATCCATATCTATTTTCATGGCTGCTACTGCACATCCTCCGCAGAGGAATGTTGCTGTCATGAGCAAGCTCAAGGGCATGTTTGGCGTACATGGCAAGCCTTTGAGCATTGATACTTCTTCTGTCGCCCCGCTGTCTGACAGCGAATCTTCTAGATCGTCGTCTTCTGACGACTCTGACGCTGCTTCTTCGAGTTCGACACCGATCATGTCTCCTGCTCTGACTTCTGGTCCAATCTCTGCGACGGTGCCAGCATCTGCTGTGGCTGGTGGCGCAAAGAAGACACCGGTGGCTGTTGCCCGCACCAACTCAAAAAAGAGCACGAACTCGCCAACTCTCTACCCCGTCGCATCCAACAGATCAGTCAGCACCCTCAACGGCCTGCAGTGCCCACGTGTGCACGTGATTGATGACCAAGGACACCACGAGCACACTCTCAAGTCTGTTTCCCGACGTCAAGAGAAACTCAGAAATATGATTGGTGAGCTCATGGGTAACGGCAAGAAGGTCCGTGACGACGCTGTTTCTGCCATGCCTGAGTTTCTCACCAACTCATCTTCCGATACAACGACTCCTGACCTGTCTCTCATTTCCGGATTTGTTCGTAATATTGAGTCTGGAAGACTAGATCCCTCTACGGTGCTTGGACCTAACCATACTGCCCAGCCCACAGGGACTCCAATAGCCAAGTCTGCATCCTCGGCTTCTCTGCTCGAAAAGTACGGAAAATGCCAAGGTGTTATTGGCCGTGGTGCTTACGGTATTGTTCGCATTACTCAAAAGTTTGACCAAAAGTCTCGTTGTGAGAAGCTTTTTGCAATCAAAGAATTCAAGCGCAGACCTGAGGAAGACCAAGCGAACTTCTCTAAGCGTCTCACCTCTGAGTTTTGCATTTCATCCTCTTTGCATCATGTGAACATTATCCAGACTTTGGACCTTATGAAGGACTACAAGGGCGAGTGTTGTCAGGTGATGGAGTACTGCGAAGGTGGCGATCTGTATTCTCTTATTCTTTCGTCTGAGGGCGGTCTGACTGCACTTGAGGCTGACTGCTTCTTTAAGCAGATTTGCCGCGGTGTAGTTTACATTCACTCTATGGGCGTTGCTCATTGCGATCTCAAGCCAGAAAATATCCTATTAACCAAGAGCGGATGTGTCAAGATCACAGATTTTGGTAACGGTGAGTGTTTCCGCATGGCTTGGGAAAAGGAGATTCACATGAGTACTGGTGTGTGCGGCTCTCGTCCATACATTGCTCCTGAACAGTTCCGTGATGCAGAGTTTGACCCTCGTGCTGTTGATGTTTGGGCTATTGGTGTCATTTACATGGCGATGCGCACAGGTTCGTACCTGTGGCAGATTGCCGTTCCTGATGAAGACAAGTACTACCGCGAGTACTTGCAAGGTCGTAAGCACCAGAATGGATATCGTCCTATTGAGGAACTGCCGAGAAGTCGCTGCCGCAATGTGATTTACTCCATCCTGGATCCTTACCCTAACCGCCGTATTACTGGCAAGCAAATCCTCAACTCTGAGTGGGGTAGAAGCATTGTCGTTTGCGATGCTGGGGAAAAGCATCCCTAGTCGCATGGCTTTGTTTGACCCGGTCGCAATCCAGTTGACTGGCAATCTCACTGCTACACTATTTATTTGTATTTTCTGTAAAAATGCATCGGATCTATCTGTATTAGGCAAGTTTTGTCAAGAACGTTTAGACGATGCGAGAATACATTACGGCTGCGCCGTTATCATTTATCTATATTTCTATCCCACAATTGTGAGGTCTGCCTTCTGATTGTGCTCCTTGACAAACATACCGTTAGGTCCATCGTTACGATCGAAACGGTCGTATCCAAGCTCGAGAGTTGGAGTCAGACCAGCAGCAACATGGCGACTGGCAACGCGCTCTCTTGCAGTGGCAGTGTCAATGTCAAACATCCATCTGTCGTCATACAGGTTGTAAATGGTGCCCCAAGGCTCGATATCTAAAAGCAGGTAAAGACCCTCAATGAGAACGACTTCAATATCCGAGGAAATTACGACACCATCATCTAGTGGGTCCTTGACGGCGTGATCAAAAGATGGAGCTTTGATAACCGGACGAGGATCCTTTTCACATGAGTTTCTCAGTTCTTTGACCTTACTGCAGAAGCCTTCCGCATCAAAAGTCCAGTGAGCGCCACGGCGGAAATGAGCTTCTTTGGGATTAGGAAACGCATCAAGCTGTTTCCTTGTCAAATGATAGCCGTCCATTGGCATGGCCATGGCTGGAATGCCGGCTGCGTTCAGTTTGCTGGCAACATTTACAGCTGCAGTGGTTTTGCCGGACCCAGGAATACCAGAGACTGCAATTATTACGCGTCTATTGAGTTTAGAGTGAAGCTCTACAGCGCGCTTGCTCAGAATGTCCGCCAGTTCGTCTTTACCTGGATTGTTGATCGTAGACATTCCTCACGTATTATGTAAATACTCACAAGTATTATATGTGTCTTGTACAACAAGGAGACTTGTTAGGACGCAAGAAAGCAAATGCAGGTCTCAGATTTCTCAAACTCTGATGAAAATGTAAGATCGATAAAGTTATCCTAAGGGCGTGGCCGAGCGTCTTAAGAAAAAGCCTATACCGGGTGAATGAGTGGAAGTGTGGAGAAGGAATCCTGGTTGAGCCCCATTGAATAGCGACGCTGGCGGCGTGATGACGCCACCAACGACACCCAGCGGACGACCACCTTCAGCACCTTACCAATATACCTTCACAACATCTGCTCAAAAATGTCGGCATCTGGAGCACTTAAATTCAAAGCAGGAAAGGTAGATTATGACGAGGAAACACACACAGCCACGCCGCTGCCAACGCCTGGCCAAATCACTGTTGAACGATTCGACAATGACGCCACTCTGCTAAACTTCAAGTGGGAACCCAGAGACAAGAAGGCCTCGTATCAGGCGTCAGAAGACGACTCTCTCATCCTGGTCGCGGGCGACCCTCAGTGGAAGTACGTCGAACAATGCAAAACGGGACGTGTATGGACGCTCAAGTTCAGATCGTCTGGACGTAATGTAATGTTTTGGCTGCAGTCTCAGGTGCCAGAAGGAGAGCCGCTGAACAAGCCCACGGAGCATGATTTGCAGATTGCCGAGCAGTTGTCGAGCATGTTGCTTGAAGACGAGGAAATGGATATAGATGAAAGGTAGGTTCTAATACAAATTGCATCGTTTTGGACAATGACTAACACAGTGAAGAGGTGACTGAGAGTGCAGTGCCTGCAGTCGCTGCGGTAGCTGAAGGTGCCGAAAACCCGTCTCCAGGGCTCTCTAGCTCATTGTCACAGCTACTGGGGTCAATTAATGTTCCACAGGGCCAAGGCCAGGGGTTGACAAGTCAACAGGCAGGTCAATCCACGGGCCAAGCCTCAGGTCACTCTAGTACACCAATTGGACAGCTTGCACTGGCTGTGCCTCCGGCTGATATGGCCGATTACGTGAGGGGCCTAGATGAGGCTTCTCTTGGCGAATTGCTGTCGCAGCTGCCAGAGGATATTCCCAAGACGCGTGAGGAGCTCATCCGTGTTATTCACTCACCGCAGTTTCAACAGTCAATGTCTCTGTTGTCCCAGGCCCTACATAGAGGTATGGGTTCTGTCGTCTCGCGAGAATTGGGCTACGAGTACCAGGGTGAGGGCGTTGACGGATATCTCAACGGTACTCGTAAGAGCAGCAAAGATAAAAAGTAGTTTTGTAGTGTCCAGTGTTTCTAGAGCAGAGGTGGTTTCGTCTCATATTTTGCTGAGTACATACTTGAATGCATTAATTTCCACACGTACAGATGTTCTGACATGACATTGAGTAGGCTGCTTGACTTGCAGACGCTCCACAGTGGCAGATCTCCCTGGCACCAACCGGCATGGTGCCTGCAGGGTTTAAAATGTTTTCCCTCAAAAAGGCAAGTCCAACATAGAGGGCTGAGATCTGATGAGATAACTAGAATGGCAGAGGGCCTGATAGAAATGATCTCTCAAGCTGTCACCAGCCGTGAATTGTAATTGCACTTCTTGCAGTAGTTCTCCTTTACGTCTTTTGTGTGATGAACACTAAAACGTTCCAACAGCGGCTTGCCTGCAGGGGGCAAAACTTTATCAATCAAGGGCTGCAACTCAGAATACTACTTAAGAGGCAGCTTGCTGCCTCAATTTTGTCATCATCAAGCATGGTAGCTATCAAGTCTCTTGCAATCACTTCCATCTTTGCGCTCTCGCTCGCATCTCCTCTCCAGGAGCCTGCATCTCTGGGAAAGAGGTGCCTGTCGTGTTCTCTCAAGGACTGGTTCGGTGGTAGATCATCAGGGTCGTCCAGCCCTTACGAGAAGTGGGATTACTCTTCGTCAACTGGCGGGTCCAGTGGCTCTACTGTCCAGGCTGACGGTAGCTCCACTAGCACTACCACCGACAGCGACAAATCCATTGATGGATCTGGATCTTTTGATGAAGGTGACTTCCCTGAACCCTCTGGTGATTTCAATTCCCCTGCCACTTCGCAACCAAGCCAGCAGCCTGCCACATCCAACGAAGACAACTCCTCTTCAGGCAGCTCAAGTTCTTCTTCCAGCTCTAGTTCCAGTAGCCAGACCATCACTGAGTCACACAGCCAGCTTGACTCCATTGTAAGCAACTGTGACTCCAAAAATGTTGGAGACACTATCAGCTCTGTCAACCAGCTTCATGATAACATCGAGAGTACCTTCACTACCATTCCAAAGGAGCAGTACTCACAGTACGCCACTGGCTGTGTTTCTGTCCTTTCTGCCATGTTTTCCAAGCTCATGGCTGGTGGTATTAGCGGTGAAAGCATTATAGCTTTCAAAGGCTTTTTCTCAATTATCTTGTTGATCCAGGCCAAGGCTAAGATTGTCGGTATTACAGTTCAAGGACTTCCAGATCTGCTTACCAAGTGTGGCAAGATCATTCATTAAGAATAATCTCTACAGGCAAGCCCAATAACATTCCTTTAGATATCATAATTCATAACCTATTACATTCATTTCAGCCGGTTATTGATTCTGCGAGGAGCGTGAATCGCTCTACTTGAAATTGAGAGACTTGAAAATGAAAGTGATCAAGTAAATTCAAAATGCTAAGAGAGTTCTCGACTTTGCCCCGTCATTGTACAACATGGGCGTCTCGTGATAACCTTTCAAACCAGCCAGGAGCCAGGAGACGATCGGCGACTTAATCCAACGTCAATTAGATTCTATATAACAGCATATTTGTTGACAACGCTACCGGACATGGTAAAGAGATGAACGAAAGGAGGATGATTAACACAGATGTAAGTATTGAATGCTGAAAGTGGCGTCAATTTTGAATACTCAAGGCAGATAATATCTGTCGCTGGGGATTTCCGGCTCGTTGCTGCCGCTACCTGAATACTGTCTACTCCAAAATGTCAAGTAGCAGTACTAACTCCAGCTGTTGCAGTCTAAACTAGAGATCATGCGCGCATATGATTCGTTCTGCTTATCTACTATGCCTGGATCATGTTCCTTCAATTGCAGGTTTTCGTTACCGATCGGAAGATCTCTCTATGTTCTGTAATGTTCTGTAATGAATCCGTCAATCTCACATGCCTGTCGCATACTCGTGCAGATATCGGGCACATCTACCGCAACAGCATTCTCTAGAGCCCTAGTTATTGAAGTCGGAATAAAGATATTGAAGACACAATCGCAAACCAGACAGAAGTATCCTCACCAGAAGTACATGCGTAATAGTTGCATATTTGGGTTGTTTAGGACTTGAATACCTCACACAATGTTGACCACGCAATGTTGACAGGCGCATCCTGCTGCCTGCGCTGTCATATCGTCCGAGTACCGGGAAGCTGCAGGCCACTTACAACAATGGAACAGAGGAAATTGGTGAAATCTCCACAGCACAAACTGCACTTTATAGCACCTGCCGGGTTCAAAGTGGTAATTCTGCTCTACCGCGAGCTCTCCTTGCTAACAATACTGGAGGGCGAGTGGAACCCATGCACCCCGGCAATCACTTCACTTCATTGCTCCCTAATTATCCGGTAATTCTCAATGCACTTCTGTTGCGTTCAATCCACCACATCATGAAACCCTACAGCAGTCCATGTATAGTCTGACCCACGGTAGTGTCCAGTGATAATCTTTCGAGCGGCTCCAAATCAGAGAAGTACATAAGAAGAACCGTTTGCACTCCAGTTTATCATTATCAAACATGGTAGCCATCAATTCTCTTGCTATCACTTCCGCTCTTGCACTCTCTGCTCTCGCAACTCCTATCCAGGATCCAAACCTTGGAAAGAGATGTGATTCATGTGACATCTCGGGTGGTGATACCGCACCAGATACTTCCGGATCTCTTGACGCTCCCGATTCAGGAAGTTCTGATGCCAGCGCTGGAGACGTTCAGGTTTCTGACTCTGGCGATTCAGGCTGCACTGACGGATCATGTGGAGGAGGCTCCGGAGGAGGTTCTGGAGGAGGTTTTGGAGGTGGATTTGGTGGTGGTTACGGAGGTGGTTACGGAGGTGGTTACGGAGGTGGTTCCGGAGGTGGTTTCGGTGGTGGTTTCGGCAGCGGTTCCGGTGGTGGTTCCGGATCTTCTGATACCACTGGCAGTGATGATCAGTCTACTGAGATGACCCAGGATAATGGGTCGGGAGGATCCAAGGATACATCACAAACCCTGGGTGACTCCACAGATGCTTCTCAGGGTGCCTCTCAGGATGTTGGTTCTACTGAAACCCTGAGCGGCTCTGGCAGTGACACCAACCAGGGTGTTGATTCAGGTACTACTGACAACACTCAGGCCGCTGACTCTAGTAGCACAGACAGCTCACAGGAAGCAGGAAGTTCCACTGATAGCTCTGAGGGTGCTGCTGCAACAGATTCCACCGACAACACACAGGCCGCCGATGCAGCCACATCGACGGAGAGCGCTGACGACGCTGTCTCAACAGACAACGCTGAAGGTACTGACTCGGCCAGCTCCATTGACAGTGCTCAGGCTACTACTGCTACCGACTCTGCTGATAACTTTCAAGGTGGAGATTCTGCCTCCCCTACTGATACGACTCAGAATGTTTCTTCCACTGACAGCGCTCAAGATGCCACTATGACTGACAACGCTCAGGATGCAGCAGCAACTGACAACACCCAGGATGCCAATTCTGCGTCTTCCACTGACAGCGCTGAGGTTGCCGGCTCGACTGACTCTACCGATTCGACAACTGGATGTCATGAATGCGGGGTCAGCGAGACCGAAGGTTCTGGCTCAGCTACAGGCTCCGGTAGTGGCACTGGTGCTGGTGCTGGCACAGGTTCTGACACAGGCTCCGGCACAGTTTCTGGCACAGGTTCTGGCTCCGGCTTTGGATTCAGTTCTGGCTCTGGCAACGGTGGTGCTACAGACGGCTCCACTGACAACTCTGCTGGCTCGACAGACAATTCCTCTGACTCGACCGACAACACTTCTGGCTCGACCGACAACACTTCTGGCTCGACCGACAACACTTCTGGCTCTACTGAGTCCACCGATTCGACAGCTGAGTGCCAAGAATGTGAGGCAAGCAATAATGGAGGTTCAAGTGCAGGCTCTGGTTCGAGCTCTGGTTCGGAATCTGGTTCTGTATTAGGTGCTGGATCCCATGGTGGTGATGCATCTTCCAGCAAGACATCATCCTCTTCTTCTAACACCAACGCTAAGAATGGGGGCTCTACTTTCAACAACGATCAGTCAGGATCCGGCTCCAGCTCATCCAGCTCCTCTTCTGTCGTTACCAAAGCAATTTTCAAGTCTCAGACCAACCTTCAGACCATAGTCAAGAACTGCGACGTTAAGAATGTTGGTGCAATTGTTAGTACTGTCTCTAATATGTTCAAGGAGATTAAGAGCACAATTACCACTATTCCATCTGGTGACTATTCTCAATATGCGAACGGTTGTGTTAGTTCTCTTACTGTCCTGTTCCACAAGCTCAAGACGGTTGGGGTCACCAGCGAAACTATTACCATTTTCAGGACTTTCTACCAGATCATCATCATGCTGGAAGCCAAGATTCAGATTGTTGGAATTCAAATCACTGAGCTCACACAGTTGATCGCGGAGTGCAAGCAAATCATCCACGTCCAATAAGCGCATAAATCTCCTGGCAAACTCCACAACACTCGTTTTTAACTCATAGACATTTATAACTTTTCATAGTCAATCACATTCATTTACACCCCTACTCGTCACTAGCAAAGGCACAAGATCCTAAATCACGCTTCGTGATAGTAGCGCCAGGACTGACATCAAACTCAAAGATATCCATCGGCACTCCAATAGTGGTACAGGCATTGGGAATATCGACGATGCCAGCAATGTGGCCCTGAATGGGGGCAGTGGTCATCAACAAGTAAATCTGGTAATCATTGTATCCGAACCTCCTGAAATACTCAATGACTCGTCGGCATGTTTCGCGGTATGCAAGAGTGGCATCGAGGAAATGCTGCTTTCCCTTATCATCAACCGAGAATCCCTCGAAGGTTAAGTACCTATTGGCTCCATAATGGGGTTCAACAGGACCAGGTAGGTACATTGGGCTCTTCATGTCCAGAGTCTTCATGCCACCTTTAACGATGTTGAACTTGAGAGTTACGACGCCAGACATCTCAATAGCTCCACAGAAGGAGATCTCACCATCTCCCTGTGAAAAATGCAAGTCGCCGACAGAAAATTTGGCACCGTCAACGTGAACGGGAAAGTACGTTTTGGAACCCCTAGACAGATTCTTGATATCACAGTTACCACCATGCTCTGGTCTACCAGGAATAGTGCGAGCACCAGATTTCGCTACCTTTTCATGCAATTCCTTAGATGCCAGGACACCTGCAAAGGCATTAGTCTCATTTGGCAGTTGGGCAACAATTCGGCCCTTGCAGCCACCGCCGCAGCCCTGACAGCGGCCTGCCGCATGGAAGTCCACCAACTCCTTTTCTCGTGCATTCCATGTGGCCAAAATCTCATCAGAAGGGGCAGTGCCCATTATACCCGGGTGGATGAGACCAGCCCACTTCGTACCTGGGATATGTCGAGAGGTGCAGAAGATGCCCTCAAAGTCAAAAATTGCTTTAGCAGCCTTCGGATAGTACTCGTCTAGAAATCCCCCGCCGTTTTCCTTTGCGAAAACCCCGCTGTATCCCCAGGGCTGATCGTCACGAGGCTGCACGTCCTGAATCTCAACCTCGAGCACATCACCAGGCTCAGCGCCATTTACGTGCACAGGACCCGACAAGTAATGAATCTTTGTAAGATCTACATTCTTGATATCATCGGCAGAGTCATTATTTCCAATCTGACCTCCGGTCCAGTCCCAGCACTCGAGCTTCACCGGCTCGTTGACATCGACTTGAGCTGCTGCAGGAATGTCGGGATGCCATCTGTTATGGACACCGTAGGTTTCAGTTGGGGGCTTGTCGAGGTCGACTTTTACAATTGTTTTAATAGGTCCGATTGCCATTCTACGCAGAGTAAGTAGTACTTAAGTAGTTCCGCAGCAAGGGGTGCACGCTCTCTTTTATAGCTATCAATGGTTTGATAAGAGGGGATACTCAAAGGCGTCAAGGCGTGCATTGGGTTTACCAGCACCAACAGCAAGTATCAACTGATAGCCTAGATCGTTTGTCGACTCCATGTGGAGTATTACAGTTATGTCTTATCGTGTAGGTATTACTTCCGGTGACACTGACGCCGGAAAATGGCCGGGACGGCCATTTCGGCTAAGAGAACGCGCGGACAGATTATCCGGATATATACAATTCATGCAGGTCGCCGTTTCGGGCAGGACAGCTGTTCTAGATGTAATAAGATAGGAGAATGACAGCTGCAATGCAGCGATAACGTTGACATTGACAGGAAACTCTTTCGTTTGTATTTTTTGGAAGTACTGGTGGATCATTTGCACGCATTGGCGCCAATCTGACGTGCAGGCATAAAACAGTTGCGATAACGCCTTATTTCAGATCCGCGATCTCTGGCTGTACACACTTAGCAATGAAGAGATAACAGTTGCTTTGAAATTGAAATAGAAGTACCAAGATAAGCGACTGTATTGATGTCCGCATTTGCCGAAAATGCAGATCTCGATCGCCAAGCACCTGCTTCCTTCCCTGATGAGAATCAGCTCGTCATGACGCTCCAAACCCTCAATATAAATTGCGCTCTCAGCACTGTGTGATTCGAGCAAAATGTCAAGCACTGTCTTGAACGAGGGATATGGCTACGGCTTTGTCCTTGGCCTAGGCGCTGCCTTTGCACTTCTTATGATTGCAGTTACTCAGATCTTGAAACGTTATGTCGGTGAAGTTCAAAACTCTGAACACTTCTCCACTGCGTCTAGATCGATCAAAACTGGTCTCATCTCTTCTGCCGTCGTGTCCTCGTGGACATGGCCGGGAACCCTCCTCACTTCTGCTCAGATGACCTACACTTATGGGGTAGCTGGATGCATGTGGTATTCGTTTGCTTTCACTGTTCAGATAACGTTCTTCGCTGTTCTCGCACTTCAAATTAAAAAGATAGCTCCAGGTGCTCATACCGTTGTTGAAATTGTACGCGCTCGTTTCGATTCCAGGGCAGCCCATGGCGTTTATCTCTTTTACACCTTCGCCACGAACATTATTATCTCGGCCATGCTTCTGCTAGGTGGCTCACAGGCAATTTCGGTAATTACCGGGATGCACGTTGTCGCAGCTGGAATGCTTCTTCCTCTTGGAGTTTGGGCATACACTGTCTCTGGTGGTCTCAAATCAACCTTCCTTTCTGATTGGATCCACACTGTGATCGTCTACATTGTCATATTGACCACGGCGTTTGTCACTTACACTGGGTCAAAGCATATCGGCTCTATCGACAAAATGTACGATCTTTTGACTGAGGTTGCTGAGTCTCATCCTTCGAGCGGGTACAAAGGTTCTTATCTGACCTTGGCGAACACTAATTCTGTTTTTGCTGGTTGGAACATTGTCGTTGGCGGCTTTGCAACTGTCATGACTGATCCTGGCTACTCCCAGAAGGCACTTGCTGCTAAGCCGCTGTCTGCTCTAAGAGGGTATTTCATGGGCGGCATCTGCTGGCTTATTATCCCATGGTGCCTTGGTTCTTCTGCATCGCTAGCCTGCCTCGCTCTCACCAACAACCCTGTTTCTGTGACTTATCCCAACCTGGTAAGTCCAACTCATGTAGCTGAGGGTATCCCCATGTTGTACGGCATGACGGCATTAATGGGAAAGCCTGGCGCAGCGGCTGGTATTCTGATGATTTTCATGGCTGCCACATCTGCAACTTCCGCTGAACTTATTGCCTTCTCTTCAGTGGCCACCTACGACGTTTTTCGAACATACGTCAGACCAAACGCTACCGGCAAGGAACTTGTGCGAACTTCCCACATTTTTGTCACTGTCTTTGCAGTTGCTATGGGTGGGCTGGCCGTTATGTTCAACTATATTGGTATCACCATTTCATGGATTCTGACGTTCATTGGCATTGTAGTTTCACCTGGCGTATTTGGTGTTGTCCTTACCTGCTTCTGGTCCAAGATGAGCAAATGGGGTTTGATAATAGGATGTCCTCTGGCAACAATTTCTGGCATTGCTTGCTGGATAGGCGCAACCTATTCCTTTGAGGATCACGTCATCAATAAGAACACGCTCAATTCTCAAAAGGCGGAGTTTGTCGGCAATTTTGTCTCACTTTTCTCGGCTCTGATCTACATAGTCATCATCTCTTATATCTTCCCCGACAAATATGACTACGATTCAATGGACTCCAAGTTTATTGCTGGTGACGATGCTACCGTACAAGAAACAGACGATATGGAAGTTCATGACAAGGCGAGTTTAGAGAGACACATGAAAATTGGTCAGGTTGTTGCGTGGGCGATGTTCATCATCCTTAGCATCCTAGTGCCTTTGCCAATGTACGGTAGTAACTACATCTTCAGCAAGGCCTTTTTTAGGGGCTGGATTGTGGTTATCATGATTTGGTGCATCCTTGCTGCCATCTTCATCACCTTCTACCCTATTTACGAGTCCAGAGAAGTGCTTCTGTACTTGTGGAGAGCTCTTATAGGGAAGGAAAAACCAAGAAAGATGCCGAAGCTGGCTCAACCAGACATTTATGACGCCGAGGAGTCCAATGTCCCCAGTGAGCACGAGAAGGAGAGCTAGAAATTTAGAGTTTATAGACGATTAGGGAATAGAAATAGGGAACATGAGAAAGTACAAACTTGAGATAGGCAAAAATTTATACAAAAAGACGTCAGATAAGCTACAGGTGATGAACTACGCCCAGTAGCAGAAACCATTCACGGAGAGATTGCCGCCGTTCCCCGCACACTTGAAACACGTCGGGTCCGCATTTGATGGCCCGACGGAGGAAAGATACGCTGCGCGGGGGCGAAGAATATAGGACAGTAAGGAATCCGAGACTCGTCTCCAGGATTATCGAAAACTGCTAAAATCTTCTTGTTATTACTGTTTTGCTAATCTGTTGTGTAATCTACTTATCAAGTCCCGCGACGGATCTACTCTCCCAATATCCGAGAAAAGTAGTGACACAGCCGGAGAGTTGACCGATAAGCCCGATGGAGATATGGGAACAAAACTCCTGGACGCTCATTACGAACTTTTCACAAAAGGGAAACTATCGCATCGTATAAAATTAGTTGTGGTGAAGTGCAGCCTGTTCAGCTGAAACCTGGATTTTTCTGGAACGTCGAGTGACAGACTTTGTATCCATTACGCAATTCCAAGGGTGCATAGACGTACTTCATCATGGACGGAATCTACATGAATCAGCAGATGAATCAGCAGCAAGATGGCAGTTCAATACCTGGAGATATGGACGCCAGTATCGACAATCTCCTGCTGATGGCAGCTTCTGAGAATGCAGACATTGCCGGACTCCATAACCGCCAAGTGCCGCTGAACCAGCTTCAAGACCAGGTAATACAACATCAGCGCCGGCATCAGCTCATTGCTGAGGGCTTGGCAGATGACATTATTCGCAACAGTGGCAGCGGAGCTCTGCCCTCTGACAGCTTTGGATTTCCTCGAAAAGGCAAGAGAATACTAGCCAGAAGGTATAAGGACCGCCCATGTGACGGGTGTAGGAAGCGAAAGACAAAGTGTGAGATTGCAGATGGTGAAACGGACTGTTCGCAATGCAAGAACCGTAATGCTCCTTGTACTTTTCTGGAACTGCCGTCTAAACGGCGAATGTCGTCCGACAGAGATCGTGTCAAGCATAATGAATCGTCAATTTCTCCAGGCGAGGAATTTCGAAAGCCGTCCAGTTTAAAACCTTCACCGCACGATATGACTCATGCTGGAAGTCCGACCTCCGATTCCGATAATGGACTTCTCGATGTCGGCCCAGGTGATTACGCCGATTTCAAGGGCAAATCTTTGCTGAAGAGAACCCTGGGGTTGCAATACTCTCGCTGCTCTGTCCTTCTAGGTCCTACACACATCTTGGACCAGAGTGTACTTCGACCTCAGCCTTACAACGATCGTGACGAGAGTGAAGAGAACCTGCCCGCTGGCCAGAGGCTAAGAAGGGTAGCGGATAACGTGTACTTCCTAATGGAAGATGACACAAAGATAGACGGATATGGAGAAATGCGTAGGGAGCTGGAGCAGATTGAAGAGCTTGTTGCACCATATGGAAAATATCTGGTTGAACTCTACTTCCGCATCGTGCACCCAGCATATCCTGTGCTGCATACAAAAGTAGTACTGGAGAAGTACTCGCGTTCATATCAAGAGTTTATTCCTCCTTTGTTGGCTGCTGTGTACTCCCTGAGCTTGAGTTGGTGGAATTACTCCACCACTGTGCCTCTCACAGCCAAAAAACCAGCTTGCGAACGCGAATTAGATCGGCTTGCGGTGCGCTCTCTCCATCAAACTATTACTCGCCCAAAGCTCAGCAATGTTCAAGCAGGTCTTCTTATTTTACAAAACATCAGGACTGAAGAAGGCTCTTGGGCCATCATATGTTCAATTATTGCAATGTCAGAAGAGCTTGGGTTACACCTGGATTGCAGAGAATGGAAGATTCCCAGATGGGAGCGACGTCTTCGAAGACGAGTTGCATGGGCTGTGTGGGTTCAAGACAAGTGGCAGGCTCTCAAGCTCTGGCGACCGCCTCATTTCTTCAACAAGGACAACTGGATGGTAGCTCAACTTACTGACGATGACTTCCCCGATAAGAATACGGAGGATAGAGAAGGAGGTGATGTCATTAATGGCAAGAAGACTTTCATGCTAATGATAACGCTGACGCAGATTTTGGATGAGATTTTGCAAACCTTCTATGCGCCGCGTCCAGTAGCGCAGATCAAAGACACATTGACAATTCTTGAGCTCGCTCGCCCGATTCAGGGTCGATTAAAAGATTGGTACAGAGCCCTCCCGGATGATATTAGACTTTCAAACTTGAAATCACGCAAGTTCTCGTCTTCTGGGTATCTCTATTTGGCATATTTTGCGGCAGAGATCACTTTGCACAGACGTATTGTTCACTCGCTATTTATTCGACCTCAGGGTCCGGAATACGATTCTAATGGTGAGACAACTCCAGAGTGGGCGACTTATTATGAGCTTGTGGACATTTGTAGACCAGCAGCGCTTGAAAGGCTATATGCTGCTTTGGAGTTTATCAAAAGTCTACGACCGGAACATATACAAGCATTCTGGAATTCATGTTCTGTAACCAATTACGCACTGATTGGATCATTTATTACCCTTCTATGGAATTCCTATGAAGGAGACGAGGCTAAACAAAAGATGCTGGAAGATCATATGCGCGACTACCTCTGGATGTTGAGAGTGTCGTCTGTTGGCTCAGAGCAGATTTTGGCGGCTATTAAAAAGCTTGAGTTGATTAATGAGTTTCTTCCGTTCAAGCATGCGCAAGAAGCTGATAAACTTGTTCATTCCTCATCCTCTGATTCAGAATATTCTACAGAGGATTAAATGACAGCACTCACGCACGTATTATTTATTTGATTTATTCTTGGTAGATAGCTATATCCCTAGAAACTTTGTCCCACATTGTCAGTATATATTCAGAGCCTAGCTGAAGTCACGCCATCTTTTGAAGACGCACGAAAGTCATCTACGATGAAATTCGAAAGAACATCGGCAGTGGCCATGACAGATACCATGGGATTAACACCAGAAGCTGACGGGAAAACGGAAGTGTCAGTAACATAAACGTTATCACATTCCCACAGCTTTCCTCTTGCATTCACTGCACCGTATCCTGGGCCCTTGGAATGCATTCTGCAACTGGCCATCTGGTGAGCGGTTCCTGTGGGGACTTTATATCCAGTGAAGTCGGTTGACTTGACACTGTTCAACCATTGAACAAATTTCTTGTCCTTGATTGTTCGCTGTGCCTTCGGGATAGTGGATTCAAAACATGGGACTCTCGCACTAGGACCCAGAATACGCCAGGCGCCTTCGATATAAAGCAGCTTGGCTGCAGCAACACAGCCTTCTCTGAGAGCCTTAAGATCATAATCAGATGGCGTGTAGTTTATTCTCGGCCTTATCTTATTCGTTGGGCCCAGCTCCACAGTACCACTACCCTTGTCTCTAGTAATAACCAGAATAGGAGCCAGGTGGTTATAGCGGAGAGCATTGATTCTCGACTGTCTGCTGTTATAGTAAGGCAAGTAATGACTTTCCAAAGTTGGCATGGTGATGAGTGCTTCAATCTTTGGTCCGTGAGCTTGGCCATCTAAGTCGTCAAATTCTGTACAAACGACAGTCATAACTGGATCTTTGGTAGGAGACAGGTCTTTGTCAGGGAAGTCACCAACCATGGTAATGGTAGGATGTAGCTTGATACCCTTGCCAATATGCTTATTTGTGAACCCCGAGCGCATGAGAAGAGGTGGGGTTTGCAATGACCCACAGGCAACAACAACAATCTTTGCCTTGATCTCTGCAATTCGCTCTTCACCTGGTTCGGTAACAGACACAACTACACCTGTAGCCTTGCCATTGCGATGCAAAACGCGTAAAACGTGCGCATTGATGAGAAATTCACAACCGTGCTCGGAAGCATCCCGCAACCAGTTCACGACGCCACCCTGCTTAACGCCTACGGTACAACCTTGGCCGCACATTCCACAGTTATGGACGCTGTGTCCAGTATTCTGAGGAATGAGTTTGGCATCCCAGCCCAGTTTTTTGGAGCCATCTAAAATCAGCTGGTTAGGAAACGAGTGTCGTTCAATGTAGTCAGTCGAGCAGCCCATTTGCTCCATAACTGAATCCATTGCATTATCGTAAAGCCTCTCCTTATACCAGGGTACAGCTTTAGCCCATTCGGCACGCACTTTGTCGGTTGTTCGGAGAGATGCCGACCAATTGACAGTTGTGCCGCCGCCAAATGTGGAACCAGCCAGAATAGACATTGAATTGTTGTTGGTCTGGAGAGTGCCATAGTTCTCGTAAAGGTTGTCAAACGCCTCATTCTCATTGAACTTCAGCTGTGACTGGTGGAAGTACTTGCCCTTCTCAATGACTAATACACGCAGACCTTCTCTGGACAGCTTGCGAGCAGTGACACCGGCACCAGCACCGGAGCCAATGATGATAGCATCGTAGGAGAGACCCTTATCAAGCTCCTTAGCCTCTAGAAATGTGTACTTGTAGTCCTTTTCAGCAGCCAAAGGCACGTACTCGTTACGGGTCGGATGGCCCATGGCTTTGTAGATTCCCGGGAACGACGCAATGTAGCAGAGTCTGAACAAGTTTTGGAGACCAGTAAAGAGTTTACGGATCGGTTTAATCATTGACATCTGCCACTTCTTGTAAAGCTGTTCACGCTGTTGTAGCGACATATCTCTGACGAGGGTCAGCGATCCGGTAAGAATAGGAGCTGCTGCTCTTGACCCCAGGATCTTCACGATGGTAACAAGTTGGAGGGCTTGCTCGGGTAGAGCACGGTTCAACTGTTTGATTACATTTGGCAGAAATTTTGGCAGCGTTGACGGAGTTGTTTCTGCGTATTCCGCAGCCTTGTGCTTCAGGTTGTCTGGCAGGATATCAACTATGTCCGACGCCTTGATTGGCGGAAAGAATCCGTCGGCCAGTGCCAGCAGAGTTTGGTAGTCGTCAGCCGTGAGCTTTGATACTGGAGAGTCCATTCGGCCGATTAGTTACGTAGTCAGTGGCACCGAATCTCTTATATACTTGGCGCTGTTTTGGGGTGGACCTATTTGACACATGCCTCGGTGATGCAGGACCGGGGCGCCCCAAGTGTGGGGAACGAGCGTGGAACCCTTGTGATGGCAGCCATACCACCAGGAAGGATACGGGGCACGGAGAAACTGTCCCGGAGGCGCCAAAAAATATGAGCTGACATTCAGTTGTCGCTACTGTTTATCAGAGACCACTTTTCTTCGAGCCTGCAGCACTTGCTTTTTGATGCAGAGCCCAGCTGTCGGCAGGGGCTGACAAGCAAAGTCTGGGGTACTTGACGTGTGGAAGACGACGCGGAAATAAGCGCGAACAGCAGTCGTTATCGACGTCTCGAACAATGTGAGAGAGTGGTTTTTGGGCTATCCTTTGTCCTGAAGTCTTTTCGCCTCTATGACACGGCCTTGAGTCATTATCAGACTCCGGGACAGGACGGTGTCCCAGAGGGGCAGTGGCCTATTGTTACCAGGAGTTAACCACCCTCGTCGGTGAAACTATTATAATATTAGAGATTAGAGAGTACGACTTGCTCACCACTACATATTAAAGAGATTCACTGAAACCCAGCATTATGCTCCTGCCAACAGACTTTGGTTCCCGTAGAGACAACCTGTAAGACGCTGTGAGCTGCGTAACAGGCACCGGTGGGAGCGGGCGGCGGACCCAAAAGTCTACAAAGGTCTCACTCTGGACATGCCCTGAAGTGGACAGGTAATTCGGAGGAGGGCAGACTCCAAATATGCAGCGGCAGCGCCGATGGGAACGCCACTCGTGGACAGTCAGCCAGGCAGCTCTGCAGTCGCCGCAGATGTAATCAAAGCCTTTCGCTGAGGTAAGGACCATGGCCAGGCTAACCTCGCGAATTGTGTACTGCTACGAGGCAGAGGCCGTTTCCATAACTTTATAACGTTTGCCAGCTTTTTTTGCGGTCGAGAAATTTCGGCCCGTTGGAATGTACCCTCAGAGCTTAGGCTGCGGGCCGCTAAGCTGTCAGATGGTGCTACGCAGCTCCACGGACATTTCGAGTGAGAGTTACTGGGAATATTTTATGTATTTTGATACTACATGGCGCAGTGGGCTAATGCTGCCCCTGGTCGCACTAGTCTGTCTTGCGCTGGTGGTACCCTGTTGTCTTGATCTTTGTGGCTTGAGAGGGCGCAAAGATGCACGCCAAACTAGGTTTTTCCAACTCCGAGGAACTGGCTCTGAATTATGGGACCGCCAAGAGTCGGTGTGGCGCCAACTGGAGATTCCGAGCCCTCGGGGTTGTGGCCGCGGAACTGCGACAATGTTGCACTCACTAGCATGCTGGGTTGTGGACCTCAGAGACTCGTCACGCTGGCAGTCGTACCTGTTCCCTGTCGGTGGAGCATGCACGTCGCCGTGCAACCTTTGACTGGGGGTCTGCAGGGGAGTGGATGGCGTTTGGCAACGAATCCTGGAGCAACATAGATAACAGTATGTACCTGTTCTGCGACCAGCGACCACTCGCAATTACAACTTGCGAGCGTTTTGCCAGTCACGGACTCACAACGCTCCCGAGGGCCGTGGACCCTGAAAATCTGCAGTTTGCAGCATGTGGAGCTGAGCAGCCAACGGCAGGCACACGTTGCTAGGCGCCTTCTATCGGCGGTGTGGAGCCTAGGCAGGCGGGCCAAGTTGGTGGGTCTCGAGACAGGGGCACTAGAGCAAAAGTGAACTGTTGTTGCTGGCTCTAGAGCAGCCGCGGGGGTTGCCGTCTGGCTGTTGATTTGCCAAAGGTTCCTCACATAATGCAGACCCTGGCACTCGACAGGCATTGGAACTGCATCCGCGCCGGCCGACAACAAAGGGCCAGCGCGGAGCCAGTGGGCTGCCAACGTTCTCGCGTTTTCACCAGTGGTGAGGACCTGGTTTGAGGATCTCGTGGCGTGCGCCAGTTGGCCCCATGTGGCAGCAAGCAGATGCTGGCGGACCCTTTTGTTCGGCTGGTTGCCCGTTGAAGAGGATGCCGACCGAAATAGGGCGGGTTCCTCATCATGGAACAAGCGACGAGAAGCACAAAACAGCCAACCTAGCGAGCCAATTCTACCATGCAAACCGCAGCGCTGCGACTTCTTTTGAGGTGCTCCTGTCCCGCCGGCAAGTCAAATCGCCGACTCTGCAAGACGTCCACACCATCCGCCGGCCAGCGGCGCAGGGCCCTACATCGCACACTGAACGCAGAACCGCTGGACGCCCCGTTAGGGCTCCACCTGCAGGCCACCAGAAACCCACCAGGAGTCCACGATTCGACAAATAAAGTGGCCCAGTGGGCAGTGGCCTCGGCGGCCGGTAGACCCACTGTCGTGCCAAACTGTCAGGCCAAAAGCAGTTAGACCTTTTGGCCCTCTCGGGTACTTTGACTGCCTCGTTCTGGGCTCATCTCCCGTCCAATTTAACCGTAGCGTGCCGGTGCTGCTCGCTCTAGAGGCTCAAAGAGCAGGGTTTAATTGACGTCAATATGGGAGCCTTGCGGTGGTGAGGCTTGCGTGCAGACTTGGGGCTCGGGCGCTGCAGCTAACGACAGGGAGCCGCTAAACGTCACGGAGATAGAATAACAACAATAACAAGGAGATGGAGACAGAACTATCTGAAATTAGTCCTGTTTCACTCACGGATCCGCGCTCCGGGCCAAAACCAATGGTGTTCGGCAGGTGCTTGTGTAGCCGGGAACTTGAGACGAATCTCGACTCTAAACAGCTAGCTAAACAAGCTAGACGTCAATGCCGTACATCGGCACTAGTGTCTAGACACTAGAAAAAACGCACCATGTTTGCAGACTTGTCTAGTGCAAACGATCGCACTACAACAAGTGGCCAGAAACGCGCTAGATCCTAATGAAGACTCCCTGAACCCGTTTGAGGCTCACCCAGCAGCGACCACCGTTGTATTCTCACCGGCACACCTGCAATGTACGCTGTGTGGCTTGCCTGGTGTCCAGGGGTCTCAGTGCATGGATCTATGCCCGGCCCTTGGGAGCTCCCAAGGAAGCCCAGGGTGCCACAGCCAATCCACTTTACGTGCGTGCAAGGTGCAGCGTGCAGCCCCAGACGCACCGCCAATGCAGCACTAATTGATGCGACTACCCGAGCTTTGAGTGCGCTCATCTGCCACGCGAACAGAGCAAACGCCGAGGCTTTGGGGCAATCATTGGCTGAGAATGTGTTCATCTTGACCATACTCGTTGCAATTGTGGACCCGTTAGCAGGGCAAAAATATTATTTTGACTACTCAGGGCACCTCGGCGGGCCTCAAAAGCAACATTGACAGGGGGTCCTGAATGCACATCCCCGCAGCCCGCAACCCTGGCTCTTTTCAAGATTTACTTTTTAGTTTTTTGCACTCGCTTATGAGCTGGTATATACATTAAGCCGGCCATAGGACGTCTCATTGCACTTGTCATTTTCCTCGCAGTGTATCTCCCATGATGGGCATTCATTCAAATCTTCGTCCCGGCGATCTGCTCAGTACGAGGCTGTCTCCGCCACAGAGTCCGCGTGCGTCGGTGTCGTCGGACTCGAGTCGAGCCTCCAACGGACTCAGCTTGCCGCCGCTGCGAGATGTATTGGGCAGGTTGGCGACACATCAAGAGACTTCCAAAGGTTCAGCTACTGCAACGGACAAGCGATCAACAAGCTCTGTACCTGCGGATGATCGTCCGGCCGTCCGTGTACACCAAGAAAGCGTCAGCCCTAAGTCTACCAACCCTAAGATATCTCACTCTCTACAAGCGTCAGGTCACTCCGCAAGCCCTTCGCAAACGAGTCTACCCACAAACCAGGTTCATTCGAATCAGCACCAAAGTCATGCTGGTCTGCCATCACCCAGCACAAACCCTTATTTCCAACACTCAGCAATGGTCCATCCAAGCATTCACTACCATGGCCAAGTATCCTATCCGGCCTACTTTCAATACGCTCACCACCAGAGGCCTCCTCAGCCCATACACTACCCTCCGGGCTTTCACAGCTACCTCAGCTATCCTCCTACACCCGTGGCCACACCTACTGCAGGTCCCATCTCTACACCACTGACAGCTGCTCCAGGGCAGGTACCGCCAGTAATGGGCTACCCACATGTTGGAGGGTACTTCCATCCAGCCGTGTGTGCAGTTCCCAAGCCCCACACGGTGCCTGTAGCCTACTCTACACACTCTCCCTACCACCCACCGCAAAGTGAGCCCTCGCCCTATCCATCACCAAACCTCTCATACTCGTCAATCAAGCCAACGGACGCAGACATTCTAGAACCTTCGGCAGCAAGCGCCCCACTGCAAACCTCACTAAAAGAACAATTAATGGAGGCCAATCTATGGGAGTTTTGCCGAACCCCAAAAAAGGGATGTTACTTTTGCTCTCACTGCAACGAGCGCTTCTTCTCAATCGCGCAACTCGTCGAACACATTGACCACCACGGCGTCCACAGAGCATTCAAGTGCAGGCACTCAGCCTGTCCCTGGCGAGTCGTTGGGTTCAACAAAAAGTCGGAATGGAAACGTCACATGAAGCATCAGCACGGTTCGCGAGAAGTCCAGTGTCACGTTCCTAATTGTGCCAAAAGGTTCTCACGCAGCGACTCACTGCAAAGACATTTGCGAATGGTGCACAACAATGACAACGCACAGCGCAACCGTAGCTATAAGGCACCAGAAGATGGGCCAAAGCTTCTTGAGTTCCGGCTGTAGCATTTTTGAATCTTTATGCGGACTGCTTAATTAGGCAGGTGTTATGGGGATTCTCGGCGATTAAGGTTATGATTCCTCGGAGATTAGCTGAGTGCGAGCCTACAGTCTGTCACACTGCTTTTTGTGAGTGTTAAGTGGTAGCTGACACTGCTCGTGGTGTTCAATACTCGCCAGCTGCAGACACTCACAAAGTAGCGCTCATACTCGCAATAGAAATCTCAAACGGCATAAAAAATTCAATCAATTGGTTCGTCCAGCTGATTCTTGGTCAGGTCTCGGCCATGTCTTGGTTTCTTGCGTAGCTCTGGAGGATTTTCCTAAACAGGCAGGTCGAATTCGGAGTCCGTGCCGCCAAACTCTCACTTTCGGGCGGAGAGTAGGCGTTCAATAGTAATAAATACTCGGACACCGATAATACCCGCCAATCATCAGTTCATTCGCCAAGCTGGAGATCGCCTTTATTGCCGTTGGTGATAACGTAGTCGGGTATTGTCACGCCCAAATCCGACGGAGTCCGAAAATTCGATAAGACCGTTGGCTCATCACACCATCGGTGCTTGTGCTGATTGGCGAATGTGTGTGCACGCCACTAACGAGCAGCCACCGGCAACTACCTGCCAGAGGCGGGGAATTATCTAAGATTACGCACTGGTGTTGCAGCTTTTGTGCTGCGTGACTCTGAGTGGTCGGCGCACTACATGTTTGTGCACGTTGTGTCTGAGGTGCCAGGTCTGACGTGATAGTGTCCGAGCTTCGATAAAAGGCGGTTGATCCGTCTCGAGATGAACAGTCTAAAGAACCTAAAATGACCGGCAGAGTTATCCAACAGCAACCAGCGCAGGCCGCTCAACCAGAAGCCCCAAATAAGGACGCCTGGGTCGACAATGAGACCTCTTACGAGAAGGTCAGAAAAAGTCTCAGATTCCCAGATTATGCTCCATACTTGGACTCCACATACAAGGAGGAGCCTTATCCGGAGTTTGAGTACCACGATAAGGGTCTGTTGGCTGATAAGGAACTCCGCAACCTGTTTTCTCACGGTATCCAGGCTGTTGAGGAGGCCCAGTCCCTGAGTACCTCCGATCAACTCGTCAAGTATGGATACTCTGCGGAGCACATTACGCCAAAATTTGGTACCGAGATCCATGGCATCCAGATCTCACAACTCGACCACAAGGGCCAGAACGATCTGGCTCGCTTCGTTGCCGAGCGTGGTGTCGTTGTGTTCCAGGATCAGGACTTTAGAGAGCTTCCAATCGAGAAGGCTGCAGAATGGGCCAAGTACTATGGCCACTTGCATACCCATCAGACCTCCCCTGCTCCAAAGGGCCACCCATACATTCACTTGGTTTACAGAGACGAGAAGAACGAGGACGAGGCTCTGCGCAGGTCATTTGAGAAAATCAACCTTTTGAACGTCTCTTCTGTTCAGTGGCATTCTGACATTTCGTTCGAGAAACAGCCAGCCGGTATCACATGGCTGGGAGCTCTCGAGGTTCCAACTGCGGGTGGTGACACCCTCTACGTTGACACAGAGGAGATTTACAACAGATTGTCACCAGAGTTCAAGAAGCGCCTTCATGGCCTTAAGGCTGTGCACTCCGGTGTTTCTCAGGTCAACTCCTCTATCACCAACGGTGGTATCGCGAGACGTATCCCAGTTGAGTCTGAGCACCCAGTTATCCGTACCCACCCAGTCACTGGCCGTAACTCCTTGTACGTCAACAAGGGTTTCACTAGAAACATTGTTGGTTACAAAAAGGAGGAGTCTGATTACCTGCTCAATTTCCTCTGGGACACCATTGCTAAGACCCAGGATGCTCACCTGAGAGTCAAGTGGAAGGACGGTGCCATTGTCTTCTGGGACAACAGACGTACTGGTCACTCTGCCTTGTACGACTGGCACGATTCCCAAAAGAGACATCTTTTCCGTTTCACTCCCCAGGCTGAGGTGCCAACTGGCCCCGAGGCTGAGAAATAGCTAATCTCGTTAGAAAACTGGCTCTTCACCTTATAGAATAGGAATAGGTACACATATTGTGAAATACGCATACATTGACGAGGGTTATTTTATGCAGTCCTTGGTGCTTTCCCAAGCAGTCATTAGGTTTCGGTCTGGGGGCATCTCTCCACGCCTTATATGCTCGCTATTTCCCATCTACACGACAATGCAAGAAACCGTCACCGGACATATATAAACTAAAGAGATCTGGAACACACAAATGTCGCTCAAAGAGGCGGCTGTGATAGTCATGGACTGCTCGCAGCCAATGGGCGAGAAGTATAATGAGCGCCGCGAAACAGATCTCGAATACGGCACGCTGTACCTTGCAGACTACACTGCAAACATCATGTTACAAGCACGTAAAACCCTCAACGTTGGTGTAGTTACCGTCGGGAACGGTGCTGATGAACCTGAGACCATTTTACCGCTTCTTCCGCCTTCACTGGAAAGCGTCCACAAGATGGTTGCCAAGTTGCAGCCGTCGAATAGTTCACAGAGCTCAATAGTGGATGGAATTACTAGGGCAGTGGACATGATTGAACTGTTGACACGTCAATTGAAGTACAAGAGAGACATTTTCTACATTACAAATGCCCGGGCGGACTTTCCCAGCATCGCCCCAGAGGATTTGTTGGATTTAAAGAAACGCATCCAGAGCTCAAATATCACAGTCAGAGTGTTTGGAATTGACTTTAAAGACGATGCAACTGAAATTGTCTACGCTGACACTAATGCTAAGAAAATGTCCAATGAGATAGACGTGATGACCGTGGTTGAGACGCTGGGAGCGACGTTTTACCATTACAATGAAGTTCAGTTGGAGATTTCACAGCCACGGGTGAGATCCGTTAACCCTGCCGTAGGATACAAAGGAATGCTGGAGCTTAGTGATATTGAGATTCCCGTGGTTTCGTACCCGGCTATTCGCAGGGCCGCTCCTCCGTCAGGAAAGATATCAGAGCTTGTGAAATCCAAGCAGACAGCGGAAATTGTCACTATCGATGAATACTACGTGTCTAAACAACAGGCTGAGAGAGGTGAGGAAATGACGCAGCCGATTGTTCCTCAACGTACCTATGTTGAGCGCGACAACTTAATGTCTGGATACTTGTTTGGCAGAGAAATCATCTCACTAAACAAAGGGCAGCTGGAAATTGCGAACTACCAATCCCCAGTTGGACTTCAAATCTTGGGCTTCATTGAAGCACCGCAACTCTGGCGGTACAAGGGCGACACTGAGTTTATTTGTGCTGCCTTCACTGATCCCAGAGCTGGCTTAGCTATATGCTCTCTTGTTGCTGCCCTCAAGAAGCTAAACAGAGTGGCTCTTGTGCGCTTCCAAAGGAGGCAAAATGGGCTCTTGCAAATCGGCACTCTCTCACCAATCAGAGAAGACCAAATGCCACCAGAACGCAGCATCAGCGAATCAATAGACATTCCCATTGATGGTTTGCTATTACTACAGTATTTACCATTTGCTGATGACATTTCTCAGTGGCAGTTTCCGCCGTTGGACTACGTTCAAACCAAATCAGGTGGAGTAGCAAAGAACAGTGTAACAGAGCCCACCGAAGAGATGAACGAGTTGATGGATCAGGTCATAGACAGCATGGACCTTACGAAACCACCAGACAGACAGTATTTTGGCATTGATTCTGTGGAATCTGTAGGCAAAAACTTTGATCTGCTGCCAATTGATGCACTGTACAATCCACTTGTTCATCGTCTCACTCAGGTTATCAAGTTCTGTGCGATAAGAGGTTCATCTGCGACTATTCCACCTATTGATGCATCACTTACCCAGTTCCAATATCCACCTCAAGAACTTTTGAGAGCTAGCGAAAAGAACTTGACGACTCTCGCAGAGCTCTTTGACATCTCCCCAGTCACCAAAACGCAAGGTGGCAGAGACAACAAGCCAACTAGAAAAGGGCGTGATGACCTTGATCTTGAGGCTCTTCTTGCTCTTTAACGGCCCTCGTGACTAGGGATATTCTAGAGACTAGACACGTCCAGCATGTCTCTCCCCTATATCCTCACACCTTTATCGTCTATGTCCCTGCAGTTCTTGGACATCTCGGTACTGCACTAGCAATGAATTGTCCCAAACGCCATCAGCAGTGCCCCAGCGCGCACCAACGAGTTGAGCTTCCTCTGCTGTCGTTGTGATCCATTCGCCGCCTGCAGATGACTGGCTTGCTGTGCTGGCTTGACGACCTCGGCGATCGTCTCGCTTTTCTATTGGCGAAGGAGGTGACATGTCACCTTTTGTATGAAGGGTCTCCTTGACCATGAGTTGCAGAAGATGTCGGATGTACGGATCATTAGTGTTTAGCTGTTCGGCTAAATTGGTATATTCGTTGGCAGAACTATCACCACATGAGTCAGCAACAATGTTGCGCAAGGCAGTGCCGAGTTTGCGTTGCAGGACAGCATCAGCCTGAGTGTCTACTGACTTTCCGGCACGAATCCCCATGACCTGTGAAGTGGATAAAGATCAGTCGTAATCGCGCTGCTCTTTGGCCCGTATCCACCTTCTGTTTTGGGCGAATGCTTATCGGCCAATGACATGCTCCCAATATTCATTCCTACACCCAATGCGGACGCGAAAAACGCATGCATGACATGTGCATCAAGTGCAGGCCATGCAGACCCAGTAGTTTATTTCAGACTCTAAATATCGCTTGCATATATTGCTGGACTAAAGTCATTCCGTTACCACAGAAAAACCTCTTCGAAATAGTCCACGCGGCCGTTGCACAGGCTCATGTTGAGCGCAACGTTGTCGCGAACTCCGTCTGCCATCCCTCCAGGTCCACATGTCAAGACTGCACAACTGCCGTCGGATGTAATAAAAAAGTCACGCACTTTTTCAAACAAATCGCACCTTTCCATGTAGCTGATATTCTTCTCCAGACTGATTCCTTCCAGTGCAATCTCAGGCTTAAACAAGCTCGGAGAGCAGAGTGAATCACCATCGTAAGCACTGCTCACCTGTGAGTTGCGCAACGTTACATTCTCAAAGACTGCGCCGTTACCACTGCTTCTCCGTCGTGCATCTCTTTGTCCGTCCAAAGTTCGATCTGACTGCGATGTCCAAGTTGTTATTCCCTCAATTTCGTCATTCTCTGGCACTGCTTCCATTGAGATGTTTGCATGGCCACTGGCGAGGGCAGGGTCATCTCTGCGAGAGACGTATAACTCAACCTGTACTCGTCCGGTAGCCACCAAAGCTTTGAGTCTGCGCTCGATTTTGTCAATCTCGGAAGTAAATTGAAATGCACAAACATACTTGATTCGAAGCACACCTTTGCCTGCCTCACCACACAAGTATTCGGCATACGGCAGTACTCCAGTAAACCCTATACCGCCAGAAATCAACAGCACGTTATTGTATCGCTCAACAGGACAGTGAATACCGTATGGACCTTCAACAGTGACGTTCATCATAAGTGGTGTCTTCTTCCCACAGCCCCTTTTGCGTAGATAATCAGCAACTCGCTTAGTGTTTCCTCCACGGGCTTTGGTAAAGACTTGGATCGCGTCCCCGTCACCTGAAGAGCCGACAAGAGAGAATGGGTGTGCCTCCCAGAAGTGAATCCTTCCAAATGACAGAAATATGTACTGGCCTGGTTTGAAGTTCCAATTTCCAGGAGTTCTGATGCGCACATTTATCACATCTTCGTTATGCAGAAAGACAAGAGCAAACGTCCGCCTCGAGGCGCCAGAGACCGGTTCTAGAAATAGCATGGTGTTAACGTGAAGAATTCGTATGATACGGAACAACCACTCTACTCCCCACAACCCGCAGCACACGTACACAGGCTGCTTGTATCCTAAACCATCAAGATGCTTGATTATCATTACAAAACTTGCAATTGACCCGAGAATGTGGAATCTGAGAAAAGTCTCATACATTCGTGTTCTAATCATAGCCGTCATAATCATTAGCGCCATGAGTCCCATAGCTGCAACTCCATATCTATAGTAAGGCACTTTGTAAAAGTAAGCTGACAACATTGCGTAAGAAGAGGAATAAGAAGCACTAAACAGGTGCTTAACCACAGCATGAACAATGAATTGAGCATATACAACCCTTGAAATTGCCCTGTGGAAAGTATTGGATTTAGAGTATGACCATCGGGCTTTCTGCAGTATTATAGACGAGTTTCTCATAGCAAAGAACACCAACAGTGGCATCTGGATAGTACCCATGATACCTGATCTATCAGATAAAAATCGCATAACCTGCTTGGACGTTGTCGGGAACAAAATGTCTTGTCCATTTCGAAGGAACGGGTACGGTAGGATATCAAGAACCACATTGAGAGCGACGTACACAAAGATGACGATACTTTCAATTCTGGTGGGGAAAGCCACGTCAAAAAAGTATAGAACAGACAATCTCTCTGCATGCTTATGGAAAAGAGCTCTCATTCCAAAATTTCGTTTCCAAAACTGCACAAAGCGGGACTGCTTCCTCATACTGTAATTCTTGGAAGTGAGCTTAAACACCATATCACGGTAAAAGTTATGCAACATTGCTATGGCAAGGTATACAAGCCAGTACGCAACGAGCCCGCAACCTGCTACTGTTGAAATATCCTTATTCTTCTGGAAAGAGATCTCTGAACGCTTGGCCGACAGAAATTCTTCTTCTGGCAGTCTGATAGGCTTACTGTATGCCATCATGGCTCCAAAATCTGGATATTCAGGTGGATTAGCATAAAGCAGCTGCTTTGCTTTATGAAAGTGGGCATGTGAAACGGTTAGGTTGCCGATTTTGCAGGTGCCTTTCATGAAGTGATTCCAACCGTCTCCTATCTTCCCCAAGTCCGGTGTACCATATTCTTTCATACACTGTGCTACAGTGGCAAGAAATGAGTAGCTGTCACAGAAGCATCCGGTGTCATAGTGACTGGTACAGTTATCAAACAAGTACTTCTCTTTAGCAAGAAGAGCACAGGATTCTGGAACAAGCCAATGAGAAGGCCAGATGGCCGACACCAGCAAACCAAACAAAAGAATAAACAAGTAGCAGTGCATGAATGACTGATGGTTACGGTTACTTTGTCCGCACCGACAGACATCATCGAAGTAATGTTCAATTAAACTTTAATTCTAAGATGTAGAAGCACAGGATGTCGACAACAACAACAAATCCGAAAGAAATTCAATTTTCTCATACAGCAATTATTATACAATAAATACTTTGTCATAGTGACGATATTAGTAACGTTGTGAGAGGTCCACTGTTCCTTGTTAGAGTCTGACTGACACCACGTCATCCTCTTCCCTATCGTCATCTTCATCCTCGTCATCCTCGTCATTATCTTCATCAACATCGTCATCGTCCTCCTCGTCATCGTCATACTCCTCGTCCTCGTCATCCTCGTCCTCGTCTTGATCAGAAGAGTCAGTTCCATTGCCCGCATCACCCTGTCTCTGCAGAACAACTTGGGCAGTTTTCTGACCATAGTTCACAACGGTAGAAGTAATTCTTCTTGTTATCGTGGTAGTTAGAGGAGGAAGATCCTCATCATCATCTTCTAGCTCCTCAACATACTCAGCATCAGGCACCGCAGTCTCGACCGCACCCGTCGCTTCTTGTGCCCTTGCCTTAGCGATGGCTCGTTCCTGAAGAATAAAATCAGCCTTGCCTCTTAAGCCACTTAACAGAGAAGCCGCCTCCTTTGCCAGAATATTAGCAGTTTCTTGTGTTTCCTTAAGGGCAAGATTAACCTCGGCCATTGGAACCTCAAACTCAATGAGTTCTTGTCTGGTGGTATAAAGAGCATCCTTCAGTTGTCTGTATTCTTTCCAGTCTCTCCAGGAAGCTCCACTACTCTGGGCCTGGGAAGGAGTCTCAGACGATACCATCTTGCGGCCAATCTCCTGCAAGGAAACATCCGCAAACTCATCAAGAACTTCGATGGTGGCTTTACGAACCCTTTCCACCCTTGCTACAACATCATCAGCAAATGACAGGGAAAATTCTCGCACGTCCAGGGCCTTTAGCCTGATGATGTCGGCGTGACTTCTAAACTCAGATTGGATAGTAGTTGCATTAATGCTCTCGTCAGTCTCAAGACGATGGACAAGCTTGGAAAGATCGTCGTTGGCCGTAGCAGCTGCAGCTTGGAGGTTCCGCAGCAATTCAGTAAAAGTTGCTTTTTCGCTCTCGAGGGCATCGGCTTTCTCAGCTTCAACGTCGTCAAGGAAAGTGTTGAAAGCTTCATTAGCTGTGTCGCGGACAATCTTTTTCCAGTTAGTTAGCTCTTCACCAATTACAGTAGAGATAGAGGCAGCTGCTGCAGTTTCAACTGCTTTGACCTCAGTCTCCACAGATATGGAGGTCGATGCCACAGAATCGGCCACGCTACTTGCCGAAGAAGCAACATTATCAGTAGCGGCAGAAGCAGAATTAGAAGCAGAACTAGAGGCAGCGTCAGTAGCAGAAGAGGCGGCATCACTCGCAAAAGATGCAGAGGATGAGACGTCGTCTGTTGCGGAAGAGATGGCATCGGTAGCTGCCGCAGAGGATTCTGTTGCATCGGCAACGATAGAAGAAACAACGGAAGAAGCGCCCGATGAAGCATTTGAGACAAGCGAACTCGCATCCTTCACAAGCGTCGTCTGTCGCAAAACATGTTCCTGGATCTTTACCAACTGAGGTTCAATCGAGTCTTGGTAGAGAGACTTTGCCATTGGAGACACAACCGACTGGAAATACACCACAGCAAAGGTCGTGTGGTGACGAACAAAGTCCCAAACTTGCTTAGAAACACGTTCCACCACTGGACGAGCCTTTGTGTAAGTTGTTGTGGCAAACTCGGTAACTCTTGGCTCAACGTAGGCAGCAGTGGGTTCCACATATTTCCAGTATATAGCAGCCATGGGAGGAATGAGATGAGAGTTAAGAAAGTCCAAAGAACTGTCAAGGGTAGATTCCCAAGACTGTCCTGCCTTTGTCAGAGTCTCTTTGGCTTTGTCGACGTGGGGCTGCGCATGCTTCTGATGAAGGTCATAAGCACGGCTGTAAAGAGGGTCAGCATAACGGTGAACAAGAGGGCTCACTTTCGCAAAATAGAGATTCTGAGAGGCACCAATCACGGGGGAGACCTTTTCATACGCAGCTGTCGAGTACACCGAGACATCGGAGACAACTGGATCCAATCGTGGTTTGACGTTGTCTTCGTAAAACGGGGTGATGTACGGCTCATAGTAGTTGTAGACAATATGTAATGGGTTGCAAACGAGATGCTGGGTTAGGGGATTGCACGGATCATTGTTTTCATTGTGTTGCCAGCAGCCGTAGGCAGCGGAATAAATGAGATAGTATGCAAATAGTCGGCAGACGAGGTTCTTGAGAAACGTCGCAGCAGGCATCTCTGCTGGAATGGGTCTACAGGGCAGTCGGTTACTGTTGAGTCTCAATTAGGTCAGTGTTACCTGTTGGACGACCGCAGAGTGTAAGGTAGGAATGGTGGACTAACCGCTGTCTCACATTTTTGCCAAACTGCGGTGGATGCCCTAACCCTAATTTTATCTGTGATAGGTAAGGCAGTGCGTCTGGCAAAGCTGCGATGCAATGTGGGAGGTAGGGATTGCTGAGTGCCAAGGCGAGTGAGCAAGTGAGGCACTATGGGTAATCTCGCTAAAAAGGATGGTAAAATAGTGTTTGCATAGACTATGCTCATGGAATCTTCCAGAATATAGGTGATTTTGTCCTCGGTAACTCAGTAGAGGCATCGCTACAGTATGGGAGCGCTAACCAACAGAGAGCGAGTCTGTGGTAAATGAATAGTTGGATCGTGCGGGCATAAAAAGGAGCAGACAATAGCTTGCGATTATTTGCCGTTATCTGAATGGCTGCTCCCAATTAACACCTGCACTCTGATCAGTTCATCTGATCAACTGATCCGTCACGACCCTTACCTCAGATGTACCTTGGGACATCCATTGAAAAATACTGAGGGCGGATGCACAAGACGCCTTGGATCTGATTGTCAAACCTGCTTGTCTGGGCAATGACGTCTTGCTGTATCCGGACGGTGCGTTTAAGCTTTTAGCAATGTTAGGTTCCTGGCAGGTTCCTGGATCAGATCCATGATAATCAATTAGGTAGCGATATACTATTTACAATGTCTAACCTCTAAGAGCGTCACCCTTCTTGACCTTCTTGCCCTTATTGGCATCAGCCAGAGCAGACTTCTTGATGGTGACAAACTCGGACTCAGCAGCCTTTTTAGCCTGAGTTCTCAGCTTGGACTCACGCTCCTGCTCGTCAGCGGCCTTCTCTGCGCGCTTCTTGGCGTTTTCAAACGTCTTCTTGATTGATCCCCATGCAGAAACATCCTCACCTTCCTGTGGGGTTGGGGCAATGAGTGGTGCCATACCGGTGGCCCTTCTGAACGATGCATTCTTAATAAGAGCGGTCTGGGAGATGGAAAGTAGAGCGTTGATGGCAAAGTAGTAACAGGTAGCGGCTGGAATGCCCATGGTAGCCGGAATGGCAATGAATGGAAGGTACATAAAGATCTTCTTCATGCCTGGCGACAAGTTGGTCGCACCAGACTCACCACCCATGCGGAATGTAAGCGAGTACACACAGGCAGTGAATGCCTGCAAACCAAGATATGGATCCTTTGCAGCAAGGTTTTGGAACCACAGCAAACCACCTTCCAGAAGACCCTCCACAGGAGCACGTGCCATACCGTTAAGACCGTTGAAAATGCCAATGAAAAAAGGGAAACCAAGCATAGGGAACATCATGTGAGAGGTCTTGATGTTGTGCTTGGCCAGCAGCTGTTTTCTCTTCAGCAGAAGCTTCTGACCCTCTAGTGGATCAGTCGCCTCGTTGTACCTTTGAATCAGATCGTTCAGCTCAGGACGAATCGCACTCATCTTAGCAGTCTGGTCCGACGCTTTCATGTATAGGGGGAACATGACAGTTCGCATACCGATAGTGACAAGCGCGATAGATGCCCACCAGGGCAAGCCAGTGGTAACATGTGCGTACTCAAAGATATGTTGGAAAACACCCGACGGCCACACCCACGACTGGGCAAGTCCCAAAGACTGAAAGTAACCAATCTGATCGGGTGAGACAGTCTGAACAACTGACGAAACAGTCTCAGCGGCCTGCTCGGCTATGGGACTCATTGTATTTGAGATGGAGGGGACGGCCGAGGAGATGGCGTCCGAGACAGTGTCCGAGACATTGGCAGCGGTTTCAGAAACTGACCCTTTTACACTGTTTGTAGTATCTTGAAGCTGAGTACTAGCATCTGGACTCTTGGAGAATGGATTCAGAGAAAAGTATCTCTGAGAGCCAAGAGACCCATAAAGGCCGAGAGATGCACTTGCACCAGTACGTGATCTGGAATAGCCAGCCAAGCGTTGTCTGGCTAATGTCCTAGCTGCGATCATGTGAATGTTTGAGGAAAGACAGTTGTTCTTCAATGAAAGTACAAATGAAATTTCACGGGTCACGTGGAAATGGCCGAAAGGCGAGTATATAGTCGGCTTGTGAGACGAAAGCAAGCGCAATAAACGTTGGGAGTATTATGCTAAAGGCTGTGAAATACACTGGAGCTGCATGTCGCAGTTTCTTGTTCCCAATTTTCTACTTTCGCGTCTTTCACTCTCAGACCATTCTGTGGACTTAATTAGGACCGGAAATTTCACTTCATGAACAGCACCTATATATGGACTGAATGCTGAGAATATTGCAGAGACGTCCTCTGCAGGTTACTCGATTCTGGGCGACAGTTCGAGCCGCGCACAGTTCGTCAAACAGCGAAATCAAAAATAGCCCTTCTCGAGCCGCTGCATTTCTTCCCTCAGGCTTCTTCATGTCCAACTTCGAACAAATCAATGTCATTATTATGAACCATTTTGTAAATTCAGCAACTTTACCTCGTCGCAATGATCGTGCGGCTTGGGATGCTTACACTTCTTATGTTGAAGAATTGAACCAGCAGGGAGAGTACGTTCTTGCGCTCGAACTGAGTCAGGCGGTTTTCTCAAAATCATTGCAAGTTCCAAATGCAGTGTTTACGCTTTTTCTAGAGTCTCTGACAAATACTGACTCGCTGTCATGGCAAATGAAGGCCCATATCGCTTTTGGATTGTATGATCGTCTATCTGCTCCAACCGGTAAAGTACACTCAAAGCTACCAAGGTTACTGGTATCTGTTGTCAATGATCGCGTAGCTCGATTCAGGCTAGGTCAGGTACTTGAGGAACAGCTTGAGTTTTTGCCCATGTCGGACCAGCGATTCATGTTTGAGAGCTTGATCAGCCTGCACATCGCCTCACAGGAACTCGAATCAGCTCTGAATTATTTTGCCTGGGCCACAAGCTTGCGTATTAATCTATCCTATCATTCGTACGAGCAACTAATTCTAGTTCTTTTGAGTGCCGGCGATTCGACAGTAGCTCTCCAGGTGTTGCAGCAACTGCATGAGCACGAACAAGCAAATCACCAATACGCAGGTACACTCCCTGCAGCTCTGCGGCGGCACAGCTATAGTCACAGCACTCCTGTACAGACCCCATACACGGTTTACTCTCGAACCTGGGGCATATTTATTCAACATGCATTGCAGCACGGCAACTATAGGGCTGTCAAGTGGATTTGGCGAAGCGCAGTTGAGTCAGATAGTTTGGTACTGCCAGATCGAACGCTTAATGAAATACGTGCCATGGCTACAGAGTACAGTGACATTGACTTGGCCAAGGCAGTGCTGGCAAGAAAGCATAGGCGCATGTCCTACCGCGATGTGGAAGAGGGAATTGACGATCAAGTCCAAGATGTCCTGGCTATTTCGCATATTCTAATGAAATCGGGGTATCCAGTGGATGGCCTGGAGACGTTGTGTAAGCTAGGCTCGAATGTTGACTTTGACTACTTATTACGACGGGCACCTTGGCTGCTAAGATTTTTAGAACAAGCAGAACACATGTCTGCGGCTATTAGTGTACTTGAAGGCATGACGAAGCATAGTGATGATGGCAGATATCATGCGGATGTTGCACTGCTGTTCAATGTGATTTCGTACTCTTTGCTGCTTCGAAACGACACTGCAACAGCTCTGGACTTGCTGGAAAGCATGATGCACCGTGGGTTCCGTGGAAATGACACGACAGCCAAGATACTTAGGCGCTTAGGCGAGAATGATGACCTGCTAAGGGTGCAGGTGGAGAGATTATCCGCAGAATGACCTGTCACTTCTGTACTTTTATTTAATTATGAATACAATGCATTGATATTACCTGCATTATGTTTTGAGCGATGTGCGACGTACCTTCCCAATCAAGAAAGACGCGCTAAATGTGAGTGGCCATATATGAAACGAAACTCGGCATAATTTATTTGAAACGCTCACGTGAACCTCACATCAACAATTTGGCGAAACGCCAGAAACCAGCAGGACCTGTCAGACACAGCATGTCGTGGACACCAAGACGGTCTCGTCGTCTTCAAATAGTAAGTGTTAGTTGAGCTGGCTGGCGTGAACACGGCGTCAGTAATGCTTCTCGTTATTGCAGCCTGCAGTCCACAAGTGACAGGCATTGCGCGTAGTGAAACCGCAGCGGTGAAACTATATTACAGATGAGTCTTCTTTGTGCTTAGAGTGTTCCTCGAAATGCCAAAAAAATAAATCTGCATTGCTGTGGTTGTGGGAATATGACTCGTCGCAACCTGAAACTAGGAACTTTTATCTTTACGAAAAGGCGAATCAATGAAATGATCGTCATTAAGAAAACACCAACGTCTCCTGATCCCGCATAAATCAAGCAACTGGCGCACTGCAGGCAAACGCAAGTAACACCTTCTCTTTTGTGAATCTATTCAAGCGGCGCACAACCGCTCCAAGCTAACCTAGAATGACGACTATTCCGATGATGATGACTCAGACAGCGACAGAGAGGAGCAGCTGCGGTTGCGAAAATCCGCTCGTCTCCGTGCTGAGAGAGAATCTTCTTTTGACAGACCTTCTATCAGAAGCCTGAGACTGAGGCACAGTGCAGCTGCACGCCCGCGAGTGTCTGTTTCTACCGCGCTGGGATCAGTGATGGTACAGATCAGAATCAACAGTAGTAAGCTTGCTTCTATTCGGCAACGTGGCTTGCAAACACAGATACCCGAGTCTGTTATTCCTAGCAATATTGAAGCGATTTGGGACGAGGAATCAGACTCCGGTGAGCCTTATCGTGGTTTACTGAAGGGGCCAGCAGCTGATAATGAAGAATCGTTTCCCACTAGTGAGGATGCAGCTAACTTCATTGAAGCACACCGTTCGCTGAGTGAGCGGCCGCCGGCATCCGAAGGCATCAAAATGATCCGTTTTGGAAATTACGAAATTGACGTGTGGTATCGTTCTCCATACCCCGAGGAGTACTCCTCAAGACCATTATTATATATTTGTGAGTTTTGTCTCCAATATATGTCCGATGAGTTGGTGAATGAAAGGCATCGGCAGAAGTGCAATATCAGGCACCCTCCAGGGGTTGAAATTTACCGCGATAATGATATCTCTGTGTTTGAAGTTGATGGGCTGAAGGCCTCACAATATTGCCAGAGTCTTTGTCTGCTGTCAAAGCTGTTTTTGGATTCGAAAACATTATATTACGATGTGGAACCCTTTATGTTTTACATTTTGACAGAAAATGATTCCTACGGAAGCCACTTTGTTGGCTATTTCTCCAAGCAAAAACTCCACTTGCAAAATATTAGCCAACAGAAAGACCTGGTTTACAACCTTTCGTGTATTCTCACTCTTCCACACGTTCAACGGAAAGGCTACGGATCTTTCTTAATCGCATTTTCTTATTTATTATCACGGCATGAGAAGACAGCAGGTACGCCTGAGAAGCCGCTTTCAAGTCTTGGTCTTGCCTCATACTCAAACTACTGGAAAATTGCTCTATGCTATTACTTCAGGGAGACACGAGAAAACAACACCACGGCAGTTACATTAAGCGGCATTTCCGAAGACACTGGGATGACAATGAATGATGTGGTACTTGGTCTTGAGATGTTGGGCTTCTTGTATCGCCACGAGCCATTCCACGATAACCCGACGAAGGATCGACCTTACGCAATTGTACCAAACAAAAATATTATAGAAACGACGCTTACTAAATGGGAGGCCAAGGGGTACAAGCAGGTTCATGAAAGCTATCTGATTTGGATACCCAAGAAGGGCTTGAGCAGCGCTGATAATGAGATTCTAGATGGGCATGGGCACCATGCAGTACCGGTTATTTCAACGAGCAGTGGTGAAGAGAGTGATGCTTCAGACGAGGATGGTATTGATTTCTTCAGACGTGTTGTGACTCCACGACTTGGTGTACCGAACCCTCACTCCAAATCTCGGCACTCGTCGACTGGCCGTCCACGAGGACGACCACCAGGGTCAAGAAAACGGATACGCGGAGAGAATCACTCTGTACCGCCTGTTCCACACCTCATACTGAAGACAGGGATGCTGGATGGAACAGTATCTGCATCGTCTTCCCGACGGCTACCGCAGGAAACGGCAACAAACGGAACTTACAGCAGAGATGTAGATCCGCAGACTAATGGCGAGATTGCAAATGGCAGAGAAACAATGTCTGCGATAGAAAAACAGGCGAAGCGAATAGCTGTAGATATGGGCATTGGCCTCGGAGAGGCTGTTCAAATGATTGGCGAGTTCGGCACCCGGCCGAGACGCCAGTTGAGGGGAACCTGAGCACCGGCAACGATAAACAGGGTTAGCATTTTTGCCAAGAATTGAAGTAATTTGTAATGAATATTTATCTCTCTGAAGAGAGCCTGGGGTGCCGTGGTCCAAGACTGCAAGCCGTAGCGTTCAGGGAATGTTTCTGAAAAAATTGCGCAAATACGATATGTATAGGGTTTATAAGGCTACCCTATTCCCCTACGAAGACCTCTCTCTCGTTTCTCATTTTTCTCACCACAGACGGCTCAGATCTGAGCTAACCTCTCGGCAATTTTCTGCCCCACCTGTCACATTTTTGCAACGTGATCACCTTGCCTTTTTGGAAACTTCCAAACAGTGAGCCGCAGAAATAACACCAATCAACTCGTATTCACGACCTAAACACGGCACTTGCGCGAACTTCCTGGGAACTCCAGGACGCATGATATACACCCCATACCACCCAGCAGTTGATTTTAGGTTGTTCTAGAAGATTCTCATTGTTTAAACCAAGGAAAGTCAACAAACTAAGCCAGTTGCTACACAACATGGTGGAATCCTCCATCAAAGTGACGGTGCGAATCAGACCGTTTACGCCCAATGAATCGATGCTGCTTGTGGCACCAAACTCTTCTCCTGTGTTTCTAGGTGATGGGTCGCTTTCAGAACAACAGAAACCCAGGGCAGGTGCTACAATAAGAAAGGTAGTTTCAGCCGTAGACGACAGAATGCTCATCTTTGACCCTCCGGACTCTACAAACCCAATGCTCAAGATGCAGCGATCGGCGTTCCCCAGCATGAACCCTCGGCTACGAGAACACAAGTTTGTGTTTGACCAAGTGTTCAACGACGAGGCCTCTCAGCAGGATGTATATGCGGCAGCTTGCAAGCCGCTCCTGTCAAATCTGTTTGATGGGTTCAATGCATCCGTTTTTGCTTATGGAGCCACAGGCTGTGGCAAGACTCATACTATTTCTGGAACACCATCGCAGCCAGGTGTTATCTTTCTCACAATGCGAGATTTGTTTGATCGCATCCAAGATCTGAAGGACAGCAAGATTGTCGATTTGTCACTGTCATATCTCGAAATCTACAATGAAACTATTCGAGATCTATTGGATCCTACAAACACAAAGCCCATGGTCCTGAGAGAAGACGAAAGCAAGCGCATGTCAGTAACAAATTTGTCATCGAGAAGACCTCAATCAGTTGAAGAAGTGATGGAGATGATTTTGCAAGGAAACAGCAATCGCACAATGTCCCCTACGGAAGCCAATGCCACCTCGTCGCGTTCACATGCGGTTCTTCAGATTAATGTTACTCAGAAAGATCGAACAGCATCTCTGAGTGAGAACCACACATTTGGTACTCTGTCAATTATCGATCTGGCTGGATCTGAGAGGGCAGCTGCTACCAAGAACCGTGGTGAGCGTCTCATAGAAGGTGCCAATATCAACAAATCCCTCCTTGCCCTAGGGAACTGTATCAACGCTCTCTGTGACAGAAGGCCTGGACTTCATGTACCTTATCGTGACTCCAAATTGACACGACTACTAAAGTTTTCCCTAGGTGGAAACTGCCAAACTGTTATGATTGTTTGCATTTCGCCTTCATCTGTGCACTACGATGAGACGTTGAACACTCTGAAGTATGCAGATCGCGCTAAACGCATCAAGACCAAGGTGGTGAGAAACTTACATACTCTGGATCGACATGTTGGTTCTTACCTTAAGATGATTACTGACCAGAAGGCTGAGATTGAGGAACTCCGTGCTCGTGAAAGTACGGCTGTCAAAAGCGCCCTTGATAAATTTACTAGCGATCGCCAAGCATGCTTAATGGCAGTGCAGCAAGCCGAACAAGCTTTGGCCGAATGCTATGCAACCAATGATCAGCAGTGGAGAGAACGCCAAATCAAATGTCTTTCACGTTTGCACTTTGTTTCATATCAGCTTCAACTGATTTCAATGTGGTCAGCCGCCTATAGTGACGCTAACCTGCCATCCAACGCACTAACCGCTGTGACCACGGGTATTGAACAACTGAAAGGTCGTCTGGACGCCGAAATCTCTTCGCTGCAGAAATTTGTTTCTGACGACAGCGGGAACGTCTCGCCCCTGACTTCTACAATTGCCGTGCTGGCGCGGCGATTGCAAGAAGTGAAAAATATCCAACAGTCTGATCTTCATCATTTTGAATCCATTTCCATGTCGTATCAAGCACGCGCTGAAGTTGAGATTTCAAAGAATACTGAAATTCCTAGCTCATTTGTCTTCCGTCATATTTTGACAGTACTGTTTAGTGCCCTATCCGACCTTCATCAGTTGGCCACATTTGTGGGAAACATTGATATTAGTGACTTTCAAAATGCAACTGCAGCAATCGAGAAGTCGATAGTGGAGAAGCTCAGCTTTGTTCACTCCGAGCTTGGCAAGTCCGCCACTAATTCCGTGGATCTTTCTCTGAGCTATTCCCAGCCGACGATACCTTCTCCAGTTGCTAACTCAACTGCCATACCCACTCAAGGCCCTATAAAGAGGAGAGTTCCTTCTATCCCGCAAACACAATTATCAACTGGTCGACGCTCGATGTCGTTTGGCAAAAACGCCATGACTCTGAACCAAGTATCGCCAAAGAAAGGGAGAAAGAGCATAAAACGCGTTCGGTGGGAACCTGAAATGCCAACTGGAAACGGTGATATCGAAAATATAACTCCGTCAACCTCACCAACAGGTGATTGAGTACAATTTATTTATCAAACTCATATTCTACGCTTGCACTAAGCAATAAATTAGATGTGCGCGCCCAGAAGCGCATTATTTAAATATAGATGAAATGGATATAGCTTTTCTCTTTTTTGGCGTGGCTGCCCTTTTGGAGATGGGGATTGCGGAATCAGAATCAGAATCAGAATCAGAACCAGAACCAGAATCAGAACCAGAATCAGAAGAAGCAGCAGAGTCATCTGAGGATTCCTTCGAGTGGATAACCTTTTTCTTCGCGACAGCAGCATCATTGATATCTTTGACACTCGGAACACCCTTGTCAAGAATTGTGTGGAGGCCGTTCCTGAAACCGAGCAAGGAGTCGCGTTTTTGTGAGACTCTCGTAGGAGTTTCTACATTCTCTGGAGCTGGTGCGGCACTCTTGATAGCAAGATCCATATCAAACTTCTTTGGGGTCACGAGACCAAACGACAGGCTGTTATTTGATGGCTGTCTAGAGAGAGCACTTTTTGGGGGCTCTACTACCCTTGGCTTCTTTACCGGACGATCAGACTCCTGTTCGCTGTCTGAACCAGAACCCTGCCAGTCGGAAGCACTATCATCATCGCTGTCAGCATCAGCATCCTCCTTGTTATCAATCGTATTAGCCACTTGTGCTTTCTCCACGGTAACATCCACGTTTGGCTGTTCTTGAGAAATGGCAGGATCAGCATTAGATACGCCAGCGAGACCAGGCATATCAGGTTCAACGATAGGCGGAATCGCATCATCATCTTTATCTTCGTTACCTTCAGCGTTTGGGTCTTTGAGGTCATCCACCGGATCGGGGTTGGTGTTCTCATCAGCGTCGCTACTTGGGGGCACGAGCTGAGAAGAAGGTACCTCCTCAATTGCTTCATGCTCCTTTTGAGCTTTCTTAGCCAGTTTGGTAGCAGTCGCCTTAGCCGCTCTTTCTTTATAGATCTGCTTCATCCGCTCTTGCTCTTCATTACTCAGGTTCATGAAAGCAGCGCGTCTTGTAGCAGCCGCTTTTAGGCCTCCTGCTCTACGCTTCTCTTTAATTAGTTCTTCTTTAGTCATAATCTCTTTCGATTTATCTGATTGATCAATATCAGAGGAGCCTGGAGGTTCAGAATCGGCATTTTGACTCAAATTCTCGCCATTATCAAAATCAAGGTTCATATATTCGGCAACGCTTTCTAGCAGCCTCATATCATCCGTGTACACACCACCAGGTGAACTGGAAATTCCATTAGATACTGGATGAGGCGCATCCTCAGTTGCTCTTTCGTCTTCTCTTGCATCCTTCGTCTCTTCCGTACGCTCTGGTACCACAACTTCGCCCGGCTGTTCTACCGTATCGTTATGCAAATCTGCTTCGGCTGCTTCCTTAGTTTTCTTCAAAGATTCTCCCCTTTTCTTGGCAGCTGTCGATTGGGAACCGTTCGGGTTATCCACCGGCTCAAGGTTCACTTTGATAAGTTCCTTTGTCTTCTTCGCGGGCCCTTTGGCAGCCAACTGAGAGCTCTCTGGTTCAAGCTGACCAGGCATAGCCAAAATTTCAGCGTTTTTTTCTTCAGATTTGGCAGATTTCCTACCCTTGGCAGGTTTCTTGGTGGCCTTCTGGCTCAGCTCCTTGGCCGGCTGCGAACTTGGAGGAGTCTGGTCAGCGTCTACACGCACATCAACAGTAGGAGCCTTTTTGTTCTTCTCGTTAACTTTTTTTGGTTGCCGTGCCTTTCTTTTCGTTGGCCTGGACTCTGTATCTGTAGCAATTCGAGCCTTGCGGTCATTATGTAACAGTTCGTCCCTTGTTGTGGACACTTTCTTCGGTGCAACTGGGCTCCTGTTGATCTGAGAAGCCACTGATTCATCATCTGAAGGAATAGGAAGTTTGGGATACTCTGGCGATGCCTCCAGAGACTTGAAATCTAGGGACTTACGCTTTACAGGAGAACGAGAAGTAGGAGACTCAGCTGGGGGAAGCAATACTGGAGTATTGCCGATCCCTGGAAGAGAGGACGTTGTAGCTTGGCCTTCTGGTCTTCGATCCACGTGATGGGGATGTGATGGATGGTGAGGAACATGCTGCTCGTCAAGATGACGAATCTTGGATGTAGGCGTAGAGAGCCAAATGGAGGAGCTGTTTCGAGCTCGTTTAAAAGAAGGCTCTCTTTCGTTAATGTGCGGCTCATTGATATACGCAGGAAGACTCCTCTTCAATTGCGCGCGCGGACCAGCAGGCAACGGCTCAAAAGTGGTGAGCAAAATGGTATCTCCATCACTAAAGACATCAGCTACGGTGTATTCGGGATCTAAATCGCATTCCGTACTATCCTGTAGAAGCGACACAGTAATTGCAGGATCATCTGGGTACAATTTGGAGTATCTGGATACAATATCCGCACATACGTGCCGTAAAGTTTGACCTTGTAACGCCAAATGGAGGAACCTTCTAGATGACTCATCCGGCACAGAATTTGTAGCATAGTCAGGTCCTCGCACAATTACTTTTAGACGGCATTTCTCTGGCGCCGTGAAAGGTACGGGACTCGCGCGATACATTGTAACGGTTTTGACGCAACAGTGGTGAAGTGAATTTTTCCTGGTCGGATATAGGTACACCGACTACACCCACCGCAGCGTGGTGAGGTAAATGGTGCGTGATTGCTGTGGTACTTGAGTGGCTCCGAGAAATGTTCCTGCAGGGCGCTGACAGTTGCGAGAAATGAGTTAATAACTTTCATTAATGCTTTAGTCAATCACTTGTTACTTCAAGTGTCTGAGACTGGTTGCGGGTTAGGGAACGGAGCCACCTGTCTGGAAGCAGTTGCAATAGCAAATAGATGTGCATTTATTTACAATAAGATAGTAAAAGACGTCAGTAAAATCTAATCACCCATTACCTGGCCTATAGGTACCCACTCTATTTTTGAAAGCTGCTGCTCATCTCGATACACTCTGTAGAAGTGATCCGTGTACTTTTGAGACTCCATGTCAGCCAAAAACTTCTCATCGTGAGTGATAATGATAAGCTGAAAATTCTCCTGGCTGGACCGTGCTTCAATGATTCCCGACAATGCTTTCGCTAAAGATTCAATATTTTCAATATCCAGGTTGGTCGTTGGCTCGTCCAAAGCGATCAGACCGCAGTTCATACCAAAACACTCAGACAGAGCAAGACGAATGATGATCGACGCCAGTACCTTCTGACCAGCAGAGCAGCGGCCCCTCATGTCAAGTTCGGTCTCTCCTTTTCGCATACACACACGATAATTGTAAGAGCGATTACCCTTTGTGTTCTCGTCTGAAGATAAAATGGCAATGCTATCAATATCAGTGCCAGTATATGTTTTCTTCCACAGTTCATCAATAATCTGATTGATCTCCTGCATCTTTATCGAATGGTACTTCATAATAGCAGAGTCGAGCGCCTTTCCATATTTTCCGAGGTCGTCGTTCGCAAGGGTCTTGGCATTAAACTCCAACTTGGACTTGTTGTATTGGGTATAGACATCAGCAAACTCGCTCGTAAGTTCTCGATTGATTTCAGAAACTTGGTCGCTCATCTGCTTGATTTCTCCAATTCTGCCTGAGTATTGGGCAGTGAGTTGGCCATGCTTATCTCTCAGTTCTTGGGTTCTCTGTGTGTATTTCCTTTGCTCCGCAATGGCATTCTTAGATTCCAACTCGGCACTCTCGTCTTCATTCGCTTTCAGCTGTCTTTCCAACCTACGCACATCAAGGTTGTCCCTGATGTTGCGCTCCTCGGCATCTGCGTTGACTACCAACAAACTTGCTCTGTTGATCTCTGCCGATAGCGAGTCAACATTGCCAGTCATGTCAAGTAATTTTCCTTCCAGTTCCTCGATGCCCTGGTTACTAGCAGTCAGTTTGTCCTGAATATTGGATGACGCCAAGTCAGAAATCCTCTTCTCCAGTGATTTCACTTCCCGATAGCACTCATTCAGACTCGAATATGCGGTACTCTTAACGCGCTCATTGTCAAGGTTTCTTTTTCGTACTTCATCAAGATCCTTTTGAAGAGCTGTTACTTTCTCGTTGGCAGCGCCAATTTTTTCTTGCGCAGTCGCTCTCATAGCTTTCAAAGAGACAACAGCTTGCCTAGTTTCTGACAACAGTACGGACTTCTCTTCCCTACTTTTAATCCTACCTTCGAGCTCAGCGATCTCAGTTCTCTTCTTGGCTACCCTTCCATGAGCAGTAAATATCTCACTGCGCAATTTCTCCCTATCATCAATCAGATCCTTCAATTCTTGTTGCAAGGATTGCTGTTTGCGTTGGAGTTCGTCCAGTTCGCGTTGAAGTTTACGATACTCTTGCAGCGAGCTATCCGAGAATCCAGGATTGGAGCTTTTGAGCTCTTCCAGCTGTTTTTCGGACATTTCAATCTCTTTGTAAGCTCTAGTAGTATCAGAGGCAAATTTGAACAGAGCATCAACCTCCTTTAATTGATCTTTCAAATTCTCGCGATCTGCAGCAAGGACAGAGAACCTGTCTTCACTAGCTTCTAGTTCGTCGGTTAGATCTGCCTCTTCTGTAAACAAATGACCACCCTTTTCAAGTTCGTTTTTCAACTTAGTACTCTCCTTTATGGTCAAAGATATGCTGCGCAATAACTCTTGTTCCTTCCGAATCTCTTGCTCTTGTTCCTGGGCAGCCTCCTTGTCCATAGCCTCCGCTTGTCGCTTTCTTTTCTGCATACGCTCCAAAAAATCGTCTAGTTCCTCCTCAGAAAAGTCGTGTCTGCACAGAACGCATGCCCTATGCTTCTCAGCAGTTGCGATAGCCTGGTTGGTATAATCAATGGTAAAGCTCACAGTGTCGATGTTTTGAATCGCAATGTGCAAGTTCTCTTCATTCTCCGCCAGAACAGTCTCATAATCACGATCGCCAAGCACTCCTCTAATCTCTGCCTCTGCAGCGGCTAGAGCGCTTTGCTTTTCAGAAAGACGGCCCTGAATTATAGAGAGCTTGGTCTTGAAACTGGACATATTGGCTGACACTGATGACATTAGGGATGTTTGTTCTTCGATTCGCGCTTTGAGACGTCCCTGGACCTCTTGAACATCGGCATCTGGCGTCCTGGAAACAGCTCTGCCGATTATCGATTTGTACTCATCTTGCTTTGCATTGACAGCAGCCGTAACGGCTAATTTACGCCGTCGTGCATCGTCAGTAAGAAATTCTATGCGAGATCGTAGCTCTTCTTGCTCAGTATACTCTGCCATCAACTTTCTTTTCCGTTTCAACTGAATATCCAACTCTCCTAGATGGTCTTCGATATCGCCAATTTTATCCGAAAAGCGTTCCTGCCTCATTCTTGCCTCGAGGCTAGAGAGTTTGTCTTCAAATTCTTGCGCCTTATCCTTCTCAAAGGCAATTGTACCTTCGTCAACGCCACTCTCCATCTGTTGTATCTCACTGTTTAGCTCATTGACCTTCTCTTCGCATTCACTAATTTGTTGAACGGCACGGCTAACCTCGTCTTCTTGAAATCTCTTTTCCCCATTAGCATCTTGAATATAGCCATTGACTCTACGCTCTTCGTGCTGAGACTCTTCCCGGGTAGCTTCTAAGTCTCGAAGGGCAGCTTCTTGGTGTCGGTTGACTACCATCACAAACTCTGCCAGATCATTTGTGGCAGGAATATCCAGCTCTGCGCTTTTAGTTTCGATAAACTGTCGAACATGTTCAGTGAGGTCTTGCAGTTGTCTCTGCTCGCCCTCCAGCTGAGCCCTTGTTGCATTTAGCTGAATATGATGAGTTCTTGAGTCTTCCAATTCCTTTCGTTCCTCCCGCAACTTGATTTCTAGATTTGATTTTTCGGCAATAAGCTCATTCGACCGTTGCTGAAAGTTGTCAAGCGATTTTTGAAGCTCATCTGTGGGGATATCAAGCTGTTGTTTGATAGCTGCCTTGGAGCGCTGGATGTTCTCTACAATACTTTCACGCTCTGTATTCAAAGTACGAACCCTGGCCAAAGTCTCCTGAAACTGTTGATTTGTTTCAAACAGGAGCTCTTGCTGCTCAGCAACCTCATTCATCTCCTCCTTTATTTGGGCTGTTTCCTGCTGGTACTCTTCAATTTTGCTTTCCAGCGCCAAGCGCTTCTGCTTTGCTCTGTCAGCCCTCTCTTTGTCTTGTTGCAAGTGCTCTGTAGTTTGTTTTAGCAATTTCAGGTCAACCGTATACTCCTTCCTGACCGATTTTATAGCTTCCAGGGCCTTGGTGAACTTTGCAGCTTCAAATATATCATCAAAACGCTTTTTTACAACAGAAGGCTCAGCTAACGGCCACAGGGAGTCCTCTTGATGGCAAAATATGACATTTTCCAGAACCGCCTTTGATGCACCGAGAAGTAGGGGAATCTGAGTGTCCAACTCGACACATTTCGAGGAGACGACTGTATCTTTAATATGCTCATTATAAGCAAGCAATTGTCCTTCCAAAGTCTTGAACTGTCTCGTGGCCTTTTTCAGCAAGAGCTGCATGGATCTGGTGCAGACCATCTCAACACCGTTAACCGTTCTGAAAGCCAGTTTCACCTGACCTAGTCCCTCACGAGCAGCTTCCAGAACCGGATCATGGATGAATGCACCGCCCTTTGAATTTGGTGGAAGGTCGCCGGTCGTTGCGTACTTCAAACACTCGATGATTGTCGTTTTACCAGTACCATTCTGGCCGACAATGAGTGTAAGCGGAGTTCCAAAGCTGATCTTCTCGCGTTCCTGACTACCAAAGGATCTTATGCCTTGCAGCGTAAGCTTCTCCACCTTTGACATTATTAATAATTAGGTTCTGCTGCCACCAGCGATGCTGACTTGTGGAGTTTCAGGTCGTCGCCTCCAGGTTCTTGGCGCTACACGAGCTATATCACTATTGCAGTGGGGACAGACGTGATGAGCCCTGGCATTTATGTTAATAGACGTGGGGCCAGATACGTGATGTATCGTAAAAAGCCAACGAATAATATAAATAGAAAGACAGCCTTGTAATTGAAATGATCTTATCTTTATATACTTGATTCTGTACTGATTCAGTTAACAATGGCATATTCGCCCACGCCAAGCTTCTGTGGAAGCAGTCCCTGTGTCTGCTGCAGAAGGCGGTCTGCTCCTTAGCGAGATACTTGGCCAAGTATATTCGACCATATGGGATAGTCATTATCTTATCTGATAGTGACATATTGACTTGGATGAGTCACATTTACAATTACTTTAGTACGGTTGGAAGAAGGCGTGGAAGACTCTTAGAGTCACTCGGATATCGGTTAATGGCCAATCCTGGAGCAAACAAGAGACTTTATAAATCTGTCAATGTTGCCGGCTTTGATATCTACAAAATGAAACTAGCAATAACAGATTCCGTGTATGTGGACGAATTCAACGAGAATGACGTTGACGCTATCGTTGCTTCCATGAACAACGTTGAAATCACAAAGTTCCTCTCTGGCCCCCCGCATTTCCCATATGTCAGAGAGGACGCTGAAGATTTCCTAAGGCTCGCATCCAGGTCCGTTTTCAAAGATACTCCATGTCTCCTTGCGATTAGACAAAACGGGAAGCTCGTAGGCAGCTGTGTAATGAGACCCGGTGTTGATGCAGACCACAAACCGACGACTCCTGATACCTGTTCTTACGGGTTTTGGCTATCTCCAGAGATGAGAGGCCAAGGAATAATGCCAAAGGTAATGGAAAAGCTGATGAGGATTTCCACGGACGACTTTGGCTGTACAATCCTGGAAGCTTCTTGTATGCAGAACAACCCAGCTAGCAAACGTGTGTTAGAAAAGTGTGGTTTTAAGATGCATAGCTCGAGTACCCACACGAAACAGGCCACTGGAGAAGTCATTCCCACCTATAATCTGAGAATTGAGTTGGAGTGATCCTCCTGAATTATTAATCTATGTACTGAAGTATTGACGTTAATCAAACTGACAAGTTCTGAAACTTCTCATACAGTTTCTTTTGAGCATCATATTGCTTTTGAAGCTTCTTTTTCAAACTTTTGGAGATTGGTTCACCGTCCTTGTCGACAGTGGGGATACCCTGCTCATCCCACTCCTTGAACTCTTCCGTCTTGAACATTTCTGATGGATTAATTTTAGCTTTCTCTTCGAGTTCCTTCTGCCGTTTCGCTTCCGCTTCAACAGCAGCAGCCTTCTTTGCAGCCTTCTCTGCATCGCCCTTGATCTTTTCATCTCTCTGAGTGAGCATGTCCTTCTTTTGCGTCTCATCCAGGAGCTTGACCAACGCCGGCTTTCCAACACGATCGTCAAGAGAAATGCCCAAATCCAGCAGGTCAAAATCCCTTATCTTATCAGTCAAGGCAAGGAACTTCTGGTGAGGTTCTTTGGCAATACCAAAGTTACGCACAGAGTCTCTGAACTCTGATAAAGCATTAACAACCTTATGAGTGAAGGAATTGTCCTCACTGCCTTGCTGGGTTGTTTTCCAGCCAACAACTTGATCGGTTTCAAAGCCTAGAATGCGAAGGATCTTTGTAATGTATGCAGCAACGTCCCTAAGAATCTCAACTCTCAAAGCGTGAGCAGCGCTGGTTTCCTGGATGTAAATATTAGCCTTCTGAACAAGATCCAAGAGTCTGGAAATCACTTGAGGGGTAGAAAGGTTGTCGCAGAACGCCTTGTGAACGTTACGTTCAGCCTCAGTCAGATCATTCAAAAGAGCAAGCTCAGCAGGACCGAACTTCTTGCTGATGATTTCTCCGGCCTCCACCTTGACTGAGTTCTCCCTCAGCAATCCGTTGACATTGGTAAAAAACTTTGTGAATGTGGACTCAACAGCCTTCGGCTCGCTCAAATTAGATTTGAAGTCAAGTTGTTGATTCCATTGCTGAAGAGCAAATGCCAATCTCAGCTGACGAGGAGTATAGCTCTGCAGAGCCTCACGAATAGAAATAAAATTTTTAAGAGACTTAGACATTTTTTGGCCGTCAATGTGCAAGTGTCCGGTATGCAGGAAGTAGTTTACCCACTGTGGGCACTGATGATAAGCCTCAGACTGAGCCAATTCATTGTCGTGATGAGGGAACGCCAGGTCGATACCACCAGAGTGAATGTCCATATGGGAACCAAGAATTTCAGACGCCATCACGGAGCATTCGATATGCCACCCAGGTCTGCCAGCACCCCATGGCGAATCCCAAGAGGGCTCACCTGGTTTTGAAGCCTTCCAAAGTGCAAAGTCACTGGACGACTTCTTTCCACCTGCAGCAGCAGAAAGAGATCCTTCACCCTCATCGATCAGCTCAGCGTTACCCTTGTTCCAAGGCTGCAGCTTTGCATAAAAGTGGTCTTTCTCAAACGACTGGGTGTCAAAGTACACAGACCCATCATTTGCTTTGTATGCCATTCCATTCTTGACAATGGTAGCTACAAAGTCAACAATTTCAGGAACGTACTCAGAGACACGGGTAGTGACATCTGGAGGCAGGACGTTCAGTGCTTTCATGTCTTGGTCAAACTGATGTTCCCAGTAAGCGGGCAGAGACCTGAAAATAGAATTGTCAGTAACACTGGCGCCTTCTTGAGAATCCAAGTAAGCTGTCAGCACAGTCTTGACTTTGGGGTAAAACTCGTCAGCCTTTTCGTGGCTGCTAAGGGCAACGCGGGCGTCGTCAAGCGCCTTGGAAAACATAGGGAACTTGGGGTTCTTTTGAGTCTCAGCTGCAGCATCGATTCCAGACCTCCAACTCTCAAAACTCTCCAAAGTCAGGTTCTCTCCGAGCTTAGTAGAATAAGCAGCCCAGGCCCTTTTTACCGTATTCTTTGCCTCTTCATCTTTGGCAGGGTTAGGGTGGGCAGCAACAAACTTGTCAAACAGATAGTTCTGTCTAGCTGCAATGATAATCTTGTCGTCAATGTCAGTAACGTTTTGCACAAAACGGATGTTGTAACCAAAGTAATCCTGCAGAATTCTTCGATTCATATCGATTGTAACGTAGTTTCTGGCATGTCCCATATGCGCAGTGTCATAGACAGTTGGGCCACATGAATACCAAGAGATTTCGCCAGGAACAATTGGTACAAACTGGTTTTTTTGTCTAGTTAACGTGTTGTAAAGGTGTAGCGACGGCGTAGCATCGCTAGGAGCGGGTTTCAACCACTCAGGTTGCTTGGCTGAGGTACTCATGGCAACAAAAGAAGAATGAACGGGGCGGACAGAGTAAAGAGCTTTTAATGGGGCTGCTATGGGTGTGACTCTTTTTGCCATACACGCTTGTAACGGAGAGTATGATGGTTTCACGATCACGTGGAATTTGGTGGATTTTTTTCAGATGGGCTGGAGAGGGCGTTTATAGTTGAGGTGCATTCGAGAACAAATATAAAGTGTCAATTGGGTGCAATTGTATCTTTCTACGCTTCTTTAAATTGACACATGACACCTTGTCGAAACTGGCGAAAAGATTAACAATTAACCCAGAGAAATAAATCTGCAATTGTATGTTCTGCTCAGTTGAATCCAATCGATTCTGGCGACTCGTCTTTCAACAAGTGCTCATAAGTCTCAATTAGGATACTCCAATGCATCCCACCAAGACTAGCAAGTAGAACAAGAAATACAAAGTAGTCTACTATTTAAGGTCCAAACAAACTACTTACAACTAGTATTATGACGGGTCATTAAAGACTAGAAGTTTTCAGCTAACGTCGGATTGTACCAAATTCCAAACGGAGAGGCAATGGCTATAGAGGAGTCAAATGGAACTCTGGAACAGGTTATACAGAAGGCCAGGCAGGCCTACACGTCTGAGATAGACGGGACATATGACCAGTTAAGATGCTCATTCCCCGAAAAGACATACACACTCTAGGTGGGGTAACATACCTTGATTGGTCAGTGCGTAGCCAATGTGGTTATTGGTTTCGTGCGTTCTTCCATCCTATCTTGAATGATTGGATTCATGATCATTTCTACTACCGCCGACGGAATGTCGGAGAATATAGGTAAACGCATTTCCCGGACGAGGGGGAAAGCAGTCTTGTTTCTAGCTTTCATTACCACATATCGTGCCGTATGCAACGGTTATATCACCCCGTCTCAGCATAACTTAGCCGTATGGATTATGGCTCTTGACAAGCTCTCAATTGCCCCCTTGTCAGATCATTCCACGGTCGCAGAAAGAGGTTCGACGAGATGAGCGGCTTTGGATCAACTCATCAGCGACGGGCGGAACGTCATCACGTCACGTATTGTAGCCATGGGAGAGATGACCAACAGCAAGATTGTCAATATGAGACTGGCAAATTCTTTTTGCGACAAATTCTATATAACCGGCTAGAATCATAATTCATGAAGCATTCTACTCAAACTACAAGTGACTACATCCTTTCAATGGCACGATTGACAGACTGTTGGACGATAGGTTCAGCTCGCTCAGCGTCCAAAAGAATCCACAAACTAGATATTTGGCAGCTGGCACGCATGCAGATGACAAAATGACATCTCAGTCTTGCGACGCGGTTTTCTTTCAGTGTGCCTCATTCCGCACGCTTGTCTCGGGTTCCATCCTGTCCCATCTGGCCACATCTACTGTCCCCTGCATAAAGCTCATGCATACCGTACGTTTCAGGACGTGAACGAGAGACAGTTAGAAGAGAAAGACTACTTGAAAAGAGTAAAATATCAAGCATTGTTATAGTTGTTGTATCTACTGAAGATTACCATCGGTGAGTGAAAATAATGCTCCACAGTTGTTAGATCTCGAATTAGCGCCCGCATCAACGTTCCTGCTAGTTGCTAACGCTAGCAAGGATGAAAACGTTAATGCTTGTATCGGGGTGCTAAGGTCGTTGACGTTGATAATATTGCAATGAACTGGCCTAAGGTATCTGCCAGACACGAGGGGCTTCAACAATTCGCATTTTAGACTTCAAGGGGTCAGCTAGTGTCTTGAAAACAGCTTAGCGTTGTCGCGGAGGCATCAATTCAGGCCAGTAGCCCAAACGGGCTACAAGTCAACAGAAATGTCTTGGTGTAGAAAAAAGAGATGGTGCAGGGCGGGACGGCGTTAGAGGCAGGCAAAAAAGTGAGATAAAGTTTAGAGAAGTGCGGTAATTGACATGTTATTCATTTAAGGTTCTCCGATTCATGTTGAGACTGATCTCTCTCCTGTTCGTTGAGATGGACGCAAACGGAGCTATTCCTGGATGCTCCAGAAAAAAATAAATGTGTGAAACAAACACGAGCTCCCCGATAGTGGGTCGGAATGAGGACGACGCGACTAGCAGTTTGAGAAGCAGAGGGAGAAAAATTGTGACGACAGCAATACATGGACCACAGGTCAGGCAAGAAATTGTTTACAACTGCACTGTCAAAATCTTATTGTTTTGTCCTAATCCCGCTCTCTGCCTCGTCTGCGCGTCTCCTTGCTTTTTCACAACGAACCCACTAAAAGTGGATCCTCCCAAAACTTTCCACTCTCGAAGTAGGCAAAAACATACCAGCAGAAACCTCTCCCCGTCTGCCCCCCTAAGCAGTGTTCTGTGGCCCGCCTTTTTTCTCACTTCTGCCAGCTCCTTGTCAGCTCTTGTCAACAGATCTCTTTGAGAAATTTATTTTGGATATTTGGCCAGCTCTCAGTACTCAGATCTACTGCTCTCTCCGAAGTACTCGAAAAGCCCCTTAGTGCTATAATCACCAGATTTCCCTCTCGTGCAACACAACATTCTGGATGAGGAGACGGCACAGGAGGAGCGCATCCTCACCCTCTCACCAGAGCCTGGCGAAGACCGCCCTTGTTAATTTATTGTCGTTCTCCATGGCAGCCGCATCCACAGTCGTCACTCCGCAGTTTGACTTATCAACATTGGGATCGGTAGCGGTGGCAGGCTCGTTTGACTCGATTCAAAAGATTGTCTCTTCACAACAGCTGCTTTCGACAACTTCTCAGTTTGACTCCATTCTGGTCCAGAACTCTTCGTTCTACCAACAGCTGAACGAGACAAACGGCTACGTTACAGATTCGTGCACTCTGGATGACACGGTATACTTTACAGGCAATTTCACATCTGTCGGGTCCCTAACAAACCTCAATAATCCCCCAGTTGCGGCGTTTAATGTAACCACTTCACAGGTCAGTAGCATTCTGGATTCTGGTATCCTGTCCAATGGATCGTCCATCAATAAGCTCTACTGCGACACGGACGCTACAAAGCTGTGGATTGCAGGCGATTTCACGTTTAATAGCACGGCTGGCGTTGCTGTGTACGATCCAAGTACAGACAAGTGGAGCTCTCCCCTCTTTGGCGGTTTCAAAAACAGTTCAATTGTCAACTCAATTCAGAAATTTAATGACAACTTGGTGTTTGGCGGCCAGTTTTCAGATCTTGCAAACTCAAATTTCACGGCAAATATCACATCAACTCAGTCTAATAACTCTTCACTGAACATTTCACAAACATCGCTCGAAGCTGAGAAAATAATTGCCATGCACCAGCAGGTTTCCTTTTCAACTGCAAGTTGGTCCTCTGAGGGTGAAGATAGTTCTTCAGCTCCAATCACATCTCTATCTTGCCCTGATGGTTCGAAGACTAATTGGCAGCTTACCGACAACCGCCAAGGAACCTTGACTGTGTACTGGCCATTTTACTTTTCCCCATCGCGTATTAGACTCTACAACCTGCAAGATTCTGATGACGGCACAAAAACGTTTAGATTCACAGCTTTTCCTCTTAACGGTATTTTGAATCTGACATATTTTGACGACCAATCTTCTCAATGGGTCAATTGTGATGCGTGGTGTCCACTTCCTTCTGGCAGAAACCAGACATACATGGATTATCAAATGGTGAATGTAGTAGGACTTGATGGCTTTCAACTGCTGATGCTTGATCATTACGGTAGTGCTGCTGGTCTTTCTGGCATTCAGGTGTTCCAGAATGATTTGCTCGCCTTTGCAAACAACACATTGAACGAACCTCTTGCTTGCGAGGGCTTCTCGGGAGGTGCTTCGTCCTCTATACAAGGCAACTGGGTAGGGGAGACTGTAGAGAACACTCTCATTATGGGTTCCACTATTTCAACAAACGATGAATTGGAATCGACTTCTCTCACTTTCTCGCCAAACATTACTGTTCCTGGAAATTACACAGTCAAAATTTACACACCTGGATGCAGGATAGACGGTACTTGCTCGAGCAGAGGCAACTCAAATGTGACAGTGTATTACAATAGCACCCAGCCAGCCGTTTCCAACATTATTGCTCAAAGCAATTACTATGATAAATATGACGTGGTCTATTCCGGTCCTGTAGAAGCCATGTCTGGTAACTTCCGTCCAAGAGTAGAAGTGCGAGCTGTTTCAGATGCGTCCTTGCCACAATACTTGGTGGCACAGCAGACTGAGTTTGACTTGCTTAATTCTACTTACAATGGAACGTTTTGGTCTAACGCTACAAACTCAACATCTTACAACCTGACCAACAGCAATATGACGTATAATAAAGTTTTGCTGAACGGTCTCTTTGAGTTCAACCAGCAGAATTTTAGTGACTTTCTCAACCAGAAGCTCCAGGGATTGCCAGTCGGCAACACGACCATCAATTCCTTGATGGCAAGCGACGATTCTGTCACTGTTAACGCTCTTGCCTCTATCAACGATACTTTGTTTGTAGGTGGTGACTTTAGCGCGCACTCCGGCAGCAACATGATTGCGATTACCAACTCATCCACTAGGAATGCTTCTCCGGGTGGCCCTGTAGGCAGCCTGTACATACTTGAAAACAGTGATGTGGTTGCTGTTGGTAACTTCACTGGAAAGGTGGCACTTGTGCACACTGGTACTGGAAATGTGACTTCATTTGGCACAGGATTTTCTAGCCAGGATTCTATCAGATCAGTGACCTATGTGAACCTCAATGGCACTGATGCAATTGCGTTCACTGGTTCATTCCAATCTTCCAGCTCAAAGGTTTGGGTCATTCCTGATGGCACATGGAAAGAGAATTCGTCCATTTCTAACTTGGCCATCAGCGGTAACTACTCGACCTCTGAGAAGGTTAATGGCGTGCAACTTTATTTTGGCTCAGTATGGGTAGGAGGTAGCTCGGCATCCGGTGCGTCACTCATTTCTGATAGCAATTTTGATCTGCAGCCTCTTCCATTCACCTATGCGACCTCTACACCACCCTCTAATTCTACTGGCAATTTTTCGAAACGTGCTACTTCGCAGTCCACTTCTAATGACGTTTATGTTGGTGCTTTCGCAAACTCTACTACTGCAATTCTCGGAGGTAAGTTTACAGCTGAATCAAATGCTAGCACATTCAACTCACTGATTTTTGTTGACAACTCCACTAATACCGTTAATGGAATTCAGGAATTGTCATCCTCAGCGGTAGTTAAGTCACTTTTGGTGGACGGGAGCAGACTTTATGTTGGAGGAAACTTTGAACAGACTGTCAACTCTGAGACACTACAGAATATTTTCTTCTATGAGCTCTCCAACAGTTCATTTAGCAGTATTCAACCTCCAGGACTTGATGGCAATGTTTTGGCTATCCAAAGGCAGCCCAACAGCAACACATTGGTTGTTGCTGGTGACTTTGACAATGCTGGGTCTTTGAACTGTCCCGCTATGTGCTTATACGATCTCAATGGTCAGCGGTGGAACTCCCCTCCCGGTGGATTGGGTGGCAGTATTAGTACGATGCAATTTATTGGTTCCAATCTTCTACTGATGGCTGGAAACATATCGATGAACGATACGACCACTTATTTGGCAACTTATGACTTTAATACTCAGGCATTTGATGATCATTCATCTCTGAATGATGGTTTGCCGGGTCCAGTGAATTCTGTTTCACTTAACGGTAATCTTCTCGAGTCTGTTTTTGTCTCAGGAACCAACAGCAGTGGTGATTCATACTTGTGGTATTGGAACAATGCGAAATGGACTCCACTGGATTCGTCATTCGGAAGCGGCACAAACATTACAAGTGTGAACTTGCTCTCTGTGTCCAACTCTGAGTCTAGTGGTGTGCTCCCTTCAAAGCAGATTTTGCTTGCCACTGGTAACATTGCGCTCACCGGTAGCGGTAATGCCTCTGCTGTCACTTATAATGGAGACAGCTGGGAGCCTCTGCTGAGTACGTCGCAAAATAATGGAGCCGCTCCAGGTACCATTAACCAGCTGTTTTCGCAGTCTACTCAATCCTTCTCCATCCTCCAGGCTGCCTCTCATCTCAAGCGAGGATTTGTTGTGCTTATTGCTCTGGCTATTGCATTAGCTCTAATGCTTCTGCTGATTGCCGCCGGTGCATTTATCACCTGGTGGAGGAGAAAGAAGGAGGGCTACATGAGTGCTAGCCGAGTGTCTGAAATTGACATGCAGAAGACCGTTCCTCCTAATGAGATGTTTGAAGAGATGAGAAAGATGTAATCGTCTGTTTGACTCGTATTTGTGCATAATATGAAGACATCCTGGGTGCATCGTTTCAGTGTACCTTTGAGTCTCAACGAACTGGTTCCGAATGGCCAGAGAAAAGCTTGCTACAGCAGTAGTAGGGTCTAGACCCGAGTTCTTTACGACGGGCAGCGTTGACTGTCTAGGACATATTATAAGCTATTAAATTATTAATCTATTTGAGTATTATTGAAGCATCTGGTGTTGCTGTGTCCTTGTCATTTTCGAGAGAGTTGCACTCTAGTAAAAAAGCGGCGAAAAGAATGGCACTATGCGGGTTTTTAATCACAATTTAACCAACTGCAAATTCTTGTAAATTGCTACGCTTTGTGACGTGCCCCTACTTCCTTCATCTTGCTCTCTCGTACCTGCGCTATCATCCCAATTTTGGATGAATTGACATTTGGCGAGCACATTGTTTGTCAATGGATTTAAAAGAAGACTATATAAATACGCTCGGAACAGCTGAGGGAATTGACGATGATTCCGAAACTGTTACGCGTGACAGAATCCAGGCCAACTCAACGACAGCAATCATCAAACCTTTGCCGGTGAGTACATACGATGAACATCTAGAGAGCTTTCCCCAAATGATGGCTGAATCTGAGCCGACGTCGGAAGCTCAATCGACAGTTGATTATGTCAGCGACTATGAAGATGATGACCGCGATGATGACGATGATGGAACGCTTTATAACAGACGAAAAGACATTCTAGTACTTTCAACTGCCGGGAAACCCATTTACTGGATGCATGAAGATGATGAAATGGAAGTCACTCGGAATGCGGCGATTATTCAAACGTTAGTTTCGTTTGTACAACCTGCAGGGCTCAAGTTCTTTGAGACTGACGGTACTCGCTTTGTTGTGATGATTCAGGAACCCCTGGTACTGGTGGCTGTGGACAAAAACGGACAATCGGAACAGCAATTGAATGCCCAGCTAGAAGTTGTATATGCACAGATTCTCAGTACGCTCACTAAAGCCCAGATTTCCCGGGTTTTCAAAGACCGGCCCAGCTTTGACTTGAGACAATTGCTAGGGGGTACTGAGGTTTTTCTCGACGCACTGACGAAACAAATTGTCAATGGATCTCCGTCTCTATTGCTCGGATCTCTAGAGTGTTTACGGCTAAGGAAGTCCATCAGAGAAAAGATAAACAACGTGCTAATGGAGGCGAGATCACCTTCGCTTCTATACGGAATGATCGTCGCTGATGACAAGTTGGTGAGCGTCATTCGTCCGCGGAGACACTCTCTGCATCCACCAGATCTTCATTTGGTTTTTTCCATGCTATTTGAAACCACATCTTTCAGAGATGGCGAGCACTGGGCTCCAATCTGTCTACCAAAGTTCAACTCATCTGGATTTCTCTATGCCTATATCAACTTTTTTGCCGATAAGACGGCACTGGTTCTAATTTCGCCAGATAAGACTTCCTTTTTTGAAATGCAGGCTGCACGATCAACCATTGTCGAGCGTCTGCAGTCCAAAAAGCTCATTGATCCTATCCTCAAATCTCTTCAGCAAGGTCGTGTCAGGCCTATTGACATTCCAGCTCCTCTTATTCGACACTTTCTTTACAAATCGAAACAGAACGTGCAGTTTGTCATGCCCTCTTACGAGCCATTATATCCATCACCAAAGGATCAACACCGATTGATGATGATGTACCACCGGATACATGGCCAGATTCACGGTGTTAGGTATCAGCGCCTAAAGGTTATTTATTCAGTGGGTAAGTCCCATGCCACGCTGGCATGGATTACTCCACTATTTGAGTTCTACTGCGTGACTGGCATTGCGTCCAAGGAGGCCATTACCCAGAGTATTCGGTCTGTCATTACCTGGATCAAGCAGCAGGAGGAACGTTTATTTATTGTCGGAGGTGTCACGTTCTGATATGATTGTGAATATACCGCCTCCCTGTATATTATAGCCATTGTTTCCCTTCTTTCAACTTTATCTACTTTTCTCCAAACTATTATGTGCCCTATTTACACTATTACCAAAATATTTTTTTTCTCAAATTTCAGCCGTTCCTCAGCAGTGAACCAAGCAAACCGACAGCCATGGACGAGACGCTGGCAAAGCAGCTCGTTGAAGGCATTCGTGCAGCCACTAACATTTCAGCGCATGACGTTGACTTTATCAAGTCCATTGACAAGGCCAAGTATGCTCTGCTGAGTAAGCAGAACGAGCGCGTGCTTGCCCTGATCTCTCGCATTATTGATAGCATTGAGCCCGGTGAAACGATTAGAAATGAAGAAGAATTTGACGATTCGTGGACTAAAATTGCGTCTGTATTGGACCACCTTATTGACCACTCTGACATGGCTATTGGAGCTATCAGAAAGGGTGAAACAAAGAGCATCGAGGCACATGCAAACAGATCAGAGAGCAGTGAAAGAGAGGAATCTTTCAAACCGTCTAGAAATAGCAAGGACAACAACGATGCAATGATTGCGGCAAGAAGCAAAAAAGACATGACAAAACCACAGACTTTGTTCAAACGCCCAGTTGATAACACGCCAGATATCCCCTTCAAGCCATTGCTGAGAAGCAAGCCACATGCAATCGTTTCTCTTGAAGACTCTGTGCAAGTGTTTGAAGACGAGGAAACGGGTCTGCCGCACTACAAAAATCCGTATGAGAAGGAAATTATGGAATCTGCATACCCGGCAATTGTTTATGAGGAGACGAAGGTTATTCCGCCAAAGAGCTGGACGAAAACAGACGCTATATTTATTGATAAACCTGAACAACTCGAAGGACTGTTGAAGGCACTGAAAGGCCAGAAAATCATCGCTGTTGATCTCGAGCATCATTCCTACCGAACTTACGCCGGAATCGTATGTCTGATGCAGATATCTACACGAAAGCAAGATTATATCGTTGATACACTTCAACTCCGGGATGAGCTACAAGAATTGAATGAAGTCTTTTGTGATCCTGCAACAATCAAGGTCTTCCACGGTGCATCCTCAGATATAAAGTGGCTGCAACAAGACTTCGGCATTTACGTGGTGAACTTGTTTGACACATTTTTTGCATCCAGAGCTCTTGGCCTCAGATTCAAGAGTCTGGCTTATTTGCTTGAGCATTACGAGAAGTTCTCTGCTTCGAAGAAATATCAATTGAGTGATTGGAGACAAAGACCCATCCCACCTCCAATGTTGAATTACGCCAGAGGTGATACTCACTTCTTGCTTAGTATTTTTGACAAGATGCGTAATGAGATTTTAGAGAAGGACAAAAAAGATGATGGACATATGGAGCATGTCCTTAGCGAATGCAGGAGACTCTCTTCAGGAAGATATGAGAATCCAGGATATGGCACTAAAGAAGGCTGGAGAGGCGTGCTTATGAGATTTTCCGTCACACGGCAGCAGCAGTTTGTCGTAGAGCGACTATATGAATGGAGAGATGCAATTGCCCGGAAACAAGATGAATCTACAGGATATGTCATGCCTAATAATTTCATGATTGCATTGGCGATTTCTCAACCTACTACAGTTGCCGCTGTAATTTCTGCCTCGACGAATTGTACGGATATTGTCAGACTACATGCCAAAGACCTGCTAAATCTAATAACCAATGCTGTCAGTGATTATGAAGCTGAAGAAGAAGGTGCAGAGGAGCCTGTAGAATCTCAGAGTCAAGAACTTGGGGAGGTTAGAGATGTTCAACAGTATGCATCGCTCTTTCAGAACTTGCAAAAAGAACAATCGTATTTATTTGAGCATTCAGACAATGCGGCAAAGGCAATCAGCAAGAAGCAGACTCTTTTCCCAGCGGACAAAGCTTTTGATTTGTTGCAGAGCAATGCTCAGCGTTTGAAACACCTGGATCTTCATTTCGCTGTTGCTGTTGCGGAGGCTGACGGGGAAGAAATGGAGGAAGTAGATGAAAAAGCCGTGGAAGAGCCTATAGAAGAGACCGCTGTGGTCGAGGAACCAGTTAGGGCCCCAGCAAAACGTCTCTCTACTGATAATGAAGACAGAAATGTCAAGAGAATCAACATTACTAATGACATCTCAGCGTTTGTCTCCGGTAGGGAAAAGCCCGCATCGCCTGCTCCGGCACCTGTGGTTGCAGCATTTGACTACAGCTCTGCGGGATCAGTGTTTGAACCAAAAGGTGACAATGCTAAGCCCACCAAAAAGAGATTTGATCCATACTCTCAGATTGTGGCACCTCGTGGATATACCAAAAGGGCCAACAACATTCAGGGAACATCCGTGTCATTCAAGTCCAAAAAACGATAGTATTCTAGTTAATATATGCTTACAACTTTGACTTACCCTTCTTACCAATGTTCTGTGAGAGAAGGGCGAATCTCTTGGAAGGAACACCGCTGGCAAATCTCTCAGAGATTTGGATAACTTCCGAGTTGTTGTGCTCAGCAAAACCTCTAGACCTTGTAAGCTTGATGAGCTTCTTAATGTTGGCAATAGACTGCTGGTCTAAGTTTCCAAGTGTCTTTTCGACGATCTTTTCAACCTCAGCGTTGAACTGCTCAGTGGTGAACTTGTCAGCTGGGTACAGGCCATTGAATAGGCCTGCACGGTCAAGTCTATCGGCAGAGATACGAGAAGCTCCCAAGAGGGCCTCATTGGCAAGTGACCATCCCAAGCGCTCCGGGAGGGTGTAAGAGACACCACCCTCAGCGACCAAACCCAAATTGGCAAATGGAGTGAGAAGGAAGGCGTTGTCTCTGGCGTAAATAAGATCAGCCGAGAGAGCAATAGAGACGGAAAGGCCAACAATAGGGCCATTCAGTGCGACAATGAGGGGCTTTGGATGCTCATAAAGAGCATGAGAAAGATGCAGGTTTCTCACACCTGTAGTTTGTGCGTAAAGGGTTCGAAGACGCTCTTTTCTAATTGCTGGATCCGATTCGGCAATATCCTTCTCAGAGATTTGCTGGGAAGCACTGTTGACCTCAGCACCGGTGGAAAAGAAGTTTCCAGAACCTTCAATGATGGTTGCAATTGTGTCTGGGTTTTTGGCCGAGACTTCCAAAAGGTCCCAGATTCTGGAGTACTCGTCAGCGTTCAGGGCGTTGCCGATCTTGGGCTTGTTGAGCTGGATGACAAAGAGCTTGCCCTTGATGGCGAAGGTGATTCTTTCCTCGAGTGGTTGAGACATTTTCTAACACTAATAATCTTTCAACTATTTGCTGAAATTCCCGGGAGTGGAGTTGTTGGTTATATATGCTGTGTTAATACCGAGGTTTGGGAACCCCACAGTAGTCGTCAGAGCCGGGGTAGATTTTGTGGGGAGAATAGGAGCGGTGTTACTGTCGGATCTTTGTCCGATGGAAAGTCCGAGGCGGGCAGAAGAAATTTGACTCTGAGGAGGAAGTAAGGTTCATGGCGACGCAAAATTACCCATCATTTGCCCGGTATTCGACTGTACCATGCCCATTTAGCAGTATGTAGGTTCATGTCCCCTCAGCCAGTTCCGGCCCGACACACAGTGGCCGAACGGTGAGAAGCCGGGGAACCCCCAACGTCGGAGATACTGGGTTCCGAGAATTAATCAGCTACAAGACGCAATCCAGTATGAAGCAAATAACAGTGCTTGTTAGATATACATAATAAATAAAGTCTAAATATCACTCGCGTCGCTCAGATTCGATGTCTCGCTGCCTCCGGCTTCTTCGGATTCTCCGTCAGGGACCCCGACAACTCCCCAGCGCACACGCGTAATCTGTTCAAGGCGACTTAGAATAGATTGAATAGGAGTAAACAGTCCAAACTCTTTGCGTTCGCCATCATAAGAGTGCAGCATGCCAACAACACCAAGTCCCGGGTTGGAATCAACGCTCTTTTGCAAGATCCAGGCACCAGAATCTCCTCCAGACGCAAACATGGGTCCTGAGGAGACAATAAACTCAGAGGACTGAATGCGACCATCAGCCCAGTACACAATACGTTCACCGTTGAATTTACCCTCAGTATATTTGGAGGTGGATCCGTACTTGAACACATTCATACCGGGAACCATCTTGTTGACAGTGCGTTTGACATGAAGATTGCCAAAGAGTAAGGCTGGGTCATATTCAGAAAAGGCAACATCATCACCCAAAAAATTTCGGCATGTGTACTTATCACTGCACTTAATTACAGCCAGATCTGACATACAGCCGTTCACAACCGTTCTCTCTCCCCAGATAACTTGTCCAAGAGAGCTGCTAGGTTTGAGTTTGCCATTCTTCTCGGGAAACGTCATCGACAACTCTTTGGCCGCGCGGTCATACTCGTTGTACTCTGGCGAGACTGGAGAGTACTTGTTGCGCTCACTGAAGAGAGCGTTTCTAAACAGGTTGATCAGCACTGGAGAGGGAACGGACACGGTTGGATATTCTGTTGAAGTATTTTCCGTAAGGCAGACATGAGCGCACGTCACAGCAAACGTAGACTTGGCATACTGCTTAAAGGCTGAATCGGTTCCAGAAATAATGGGATAGACGTAGCCGCCAAGAGTGCCGCTCAAAGTGCTCACATTCTCAGTCGATAGTGACACTCCAATCGGAGGTGCTGCGGGGTCTGCAGGAACACGGAATGGTGGACGAAGAGCTCTGTAGGGTGATTTAGGCACGGTATGTGTAATTGGCTGCTGCTGCTGAGGGAATGCAACTTCTGCAGCACAGCGAATATAGTTCTTCTGGCATGTGATATGAATTTCCGAAGACAAATCTTCAGAAAAGGAAGTCACAAGTTCATAATGCTCTGGAGCTGGTTGTGGGAAGCCAAATATTAGGGTTGTGACCGAGAACTCGGGGGAGAGCCCACGAAGTACAGGTGCCATGAACGCACCTTCTTGGTCTTCTATCTGCAGCTGCGGTTCCAAAGCGTCTCCAGAGCTTCCAGCACCGCCCGCGGCACTTTCCACAGTCGTCGCACTCTTGCCCCTCTGGACAATCACATCTAACCAATTTCTGAGCTTCTCCACTTGCGGCAAAGGAGGAGATAAAGCACCAACCGCAAAGTTGGAAGCATATGGCACAGTGTAGATAGTGGGATCCACTAGTTTTAGTATAACACCCAGCTCATGCAGTTGGCGTAGCAAAAAGCTTCGCAGTTGATTGTGCTGATTGGACCGCAGTAGGTTGTCTGAAAAGTGAAGAGACACCTTCATGATGCGAATAAGAGAAGTATCAGAGTGTAGTGACACTGGGTCGATAGTCGCCAGGTTGTCCAGAGAAATGTACGCATTTTTGAGGTATTTTGTCATTGCCGTTGTAGCCCTTGTCAGGTCAATCTGGCGCGCAGAAGTTTGTTGTAGGAGTAGCACCAACTGCTCTGCAGCAATAGACAAGATTCCTGCAGTGCTTTGTTCTCTCTGCTCCACCTGGTGTCGAACAGAAATGGGCGAAGTACAGCTAGTCATTTCAGTTTCCACGCTGCTGGACATGCCGAAATCGGGGGTCATGGATTGCATAATCTTTGGCTGAGAAAGTGGTACTTGAATAGGCTGTCCTCTGCGCGAAGACGAGAAAGATGAGTTGCGGTGAAACAAACTAGAAGAACCTGTAGCTGGAGGAGATCCAACCACGTCATCATCTTCTGGCTCAGGAATCGTCGATAACATTTCAGACTCTGGCATCAGCTGCATACGCTTTCCTGAAGATTTTGTCGAAGCATCTGAAAAAACAGAGGTGTTCTGGGAAGTCTGAGAAGCTGCATTTCTGGAGAAGAGCGACGACTTCTTGGATGAGGCCGCGATAGACGAAGCGTCATCAGGACGAGCGGATGGGCCGGCTGAGGCAGCTGATGAGGCCGTCGATGAAGCTGACGCGGGGGAACTTGGAGATGCTGCAGACCCTTGTGACGATGGCTGAGACCCCTGGGAAGAACTTCTCCACCCCAAGATGGATTTTTTCATGGTTGACGCTAGACTCCCTACCGGTAGGAAGAAGTGAGGGTGTGTGGGTCACTAGAAGTCACTGAAAGTCGCCTGTTTGTACGGACGAAAGCCGTTCTGTTGAATGGGAAAAGGATTTGGAAACAACGATAGAGGAGGGGTGGTCAAAGGGAGAGGCCGAAAACTAAGTGTCTCAAAATTGCTTGAGGTAAGGCGCGCGTGCCTCCATATAAAGACGGCTATAAAAGCTGTGCAAGGAGCCCTAGTACGGCACCGTTGTGGGGAGCGGGAGAGAGCCGTACACGGCCCAGGAGAAAAGATTTTGGGAAAAGACGTTGCAAGTTGCGTTGTGAGTTTCAAAGGTTGGGAGTGTGACCGCACGATCTCTGCGTACGTTGGCGGCAATAGGTAGAACTAACATTCAATCGGTCGCTTCAGACGATCATCTACGAAGACTCTGACTCCTACCTTTGAGAGATCACCGGCGATGAGCCGGCTAGGAAGGACAAGCTCCAAGATCTACCGTGTCATGTCTTAGCCACCTGCGCCGTACGGGCGGCGCATAACACACAGGATAGGGCGCACACAGCCGTGTAAGGCCCATCGTGCGGGTACAATGACACTACGCAAATCGCAGATGAGCGATCTCGGTGTGGCGGCCGTGCCACATGGCAACTGTTGGGCTATTTGAGGAAGTAGCCGCAATGAGCTCCGTTGAACCGGAAAGAAACCATTCTTGTCAAAATGTATTATTTGCTGCTAGTGAGCTAGCGATAGGTTAGTACACTAGATTTCCACTAGTCCCGAAAATGGCTCATCTAGACCTCCTGCCCATCATGCGCGGACTCCGAGTGTTGCGATTGCGTGGTCTCCCAGGCACAGACCAGATATATTCTGCACGCCTGGCGCGGGGTGCTGTGCGTATCTCAAACGCAGAGCAACCAGCTCTTGCAGCACATTCACAACCGCACGCCAAAACACGCTGATTAGATTCAATGGAGACGCCGCACTTTCTCGACGTGTGGGCTCTAGCCATTTCTAGTTACATAACAACTCCTCTTGGGAGCCTTTGTACGTCTGAAACATGAAATTGCATTGCAAGCATTACCTGAATCACTCGTTGCTAACAACTTCCCCATTCTAAATAGACAATATAGAATCCACGCTATGCACCTTTGAGTCCCCTTTGGAAGCCCTCACTGCGCTCTTCCCATAGGGTCTTTCCTGAACATGCGCAGACGACCTTTGTATTTTCCCAGACACCCGCCGATCTGGCGACCACGCCCACAAAAGTATTCGCAAGAGTGGGCGTAGCATCGACAGGTCTGATTGCCAAAGATCGACCAATCAGCTCACTCAGTGACACATTCTCTTTGATGTACGACTGACCTTCAAATGACGTGACGTCAACACTGCCCAGGGGCCTGATCACCTTGCCCAACGATGCAGGAATGTTGGACAGGTCACCAGACTCCATAATGCCAGCAGAGTACTTTCCGTCGTCCAGTCCAGAAACTGTAATGTCAAACAGCGTTTGATTCGGACGCAATGAGATGATGCGAGCAAGCCCCTTCACGGGTGTAGCTTCACCGGGGGCAAAGCTCTCAAGAATCGAGACAGCAGCAGAGTTGGGTTCTCCCGTTCCCCTGACAATTGCGTCCTTGCCAATGCTCTGAATGGCCTTGTGAACAGCTGAAGGAGCAGCAACTCCATGCACAGAAACAAGCTGCTGAGCAACATCGGTCTCTACAGACTCAATGCCGGGAAGCCCGCCTAGGGCAGACTTGACAGAGTCTGCGCATCCATCACAATGCATTGGGACGGCGTACACCACCGAGAAGGCATCTGAGTTCTTTGACGTAGTCATGTTGTAGCTGTTTTTATAAGATTACCACAATATCAAGTGATAAGTGACAGTGATGTCGTATGTGGACAACGTTTGATTTATATGGCGATGTCCAAATTTGTCAGCACCGGAGATCGGGTATTATTGGCTATTTGCCCAGACTCGGTTATTCTCGAGATGCAAAATAAAGATAGCGAATACGTTGATATGCTTTTCTTGAATTCTGGCTGATTACACTCTGCGATGATCTCCCCGCCGCCAAGCGCTCCTGGTACCTGTGCAAGACTTGTTCGTTCCCGATTTGGCAGCTAGTGTAAACTGCGCCAGGCGAGAATTGCATATTCGTTAAAGCTCTATATAATAAGAATGAAGCGAACTTCTCTCCAGTGATACTCCCAGCCGGCCATACAATCTCATTAACCTCTTGACTTCTTACCCGCTCCTTCTCTGCAATTTGATCTCTCACGTGACTTTGAAACAACCACGCATCACTAGGACTTCACCACGTCAACGAGTGCCAAAACCGTATTCCTTGACCCTGATTCAAAGGCGATGTTTTCGCGGATATCGCAGTTCAGTAAGAGCCTGGCGGATGAGCTCAATGAGGCCGGAAAGACTTACTCTGGCAAACAGCAACAGCAGGACGAAGTTGGCCAAGCAATCAGAACAGTCGAGAAACACGCTTCTGCTTTGAAGGTTGAAACTCCTGATGTTACCGCTATGGAGCTCACCAGCAAGGAGCTGACTCCAGAGATCGAGGAAAAGTCAGAAAGCGGGTCAAACGATGCCAATGGCAGTGAAACAGAGAAAGTATCGGCGACACCGGGCCCTGATTTGAATAGTCAATCAGAAACTCCTAGTCGCCCAATCAGTGCACAGCCAGAGTCAAACGCACCGTCTTCGCCAGGCGGTTCCAGTGCCAATGATCTGACCCTTCCAGAAGATACGCCATTACGCCTCAAGAAGCGATGGGAACAGTACGAAGACAAGTATCCCAAACTTCTAGCTGCTTATCGCCAAGAAAAACGGAAATCAGAAGTTGTTCGAAACTTTGAACGAGTCCTGAAGGAGTATACGCCATGTTCATCCATCTCAGAGACTCAAATGCTTGTAGAACATTTGACTAACCAAAAAGAACAGATGACTTTACAAGGAAATGAATTGAGGAAGATGAATACAGAGTTGGAAGATGGTGCAAAAGAGAAAAAGAAACTTCAAGAAAAGATCAATGATCTGGAGAGCAAGTTTGGCGCAGCTACTAGTACGACTGCTGATCTGAACTCTCAGCTGGAGAAAGCGCATAATGAACTTGAGTCTTTGAAGAAGGATACGGAGAGTCATGCTAAGGAACTTGAAGCATTACGAGAGGAAGGATCTGCCCAGACCAAATTGGTTGAGAGTTTAAGAAATGAGAATGCTGTGTTCACAAAAGAACTGGATGGGTCGAAAGACGAAGCTGCTGCGAAATCAAAGGAACTGGATGCTCTCAAGGACGAGAACTCTTCATTAAGCAAGGAGCTCAGCGTTCTGAGAGAGCGTGTCAATGAAAGCAGCAACGACGATGTTGAGAAGCTTAAGCAGGAAGCAGCTAACAACCATGTTACAATCAAAAGTCTTAAAGAAGAGAACGGCTCACTTTCTTCTGAGCTTGCTGAGCTCAACAAGAAGCTCGAAAGTGCTGCCTCTACTGACGTGCCCTCATCAGAGCTAGAAAAACAGGTCGAGTCACTCTCAAAAATGTGCAAACTTTACCAGGACAAGATAAAAATCCAAGAAGAAGGTTTAGCAAGTGCTAGTGCTGAGATTGATTCTTTGAAATCGACAGCACTGAAATCTCCTGAGCATGAACCAGTCGCTGACCCTCAATCTATACCTAAGGCTGGCGGAAAGAAGAAGAAAAATAGGGGCCACAACAGAGGTGGCTCTCAGGTATCCGCCCCAACTCCTTCTACTTCTTCCACTTCCGAGAAAGAGTTGGCTACCTTGCGAGAAGAGAGCACGGCAGAGATTACCACTCTCAAGTCACAACTCACTATCTACAAAGAGAAAGTTTATGATCTCGAAGGAATGCTCAAGGAGGTTGGAAATGACCTTGTTGCTGCCAAGGATGAGCTCAAGGATTCGGCGCAGCGTGACTCTGTTGTGAGTGATCTCAAGAAAAAGATCACATCACTAGAGGAGGAACTGGCAGGATTTGCTGCTTTGAAGAGCAACTTGGAGAAGGAAGTAGAAGAACTTCGAATTAATGGTGAAAGACAGGATGGTGCCGTGAAGGCTCTTGAGGAAGAGAGAGCTAAGCTCTCTACTAAGGTCAATGATCTTACTGATCAGCTTGCAAAACTTGAAACAGAGCTTTCAGAAAAGACAAAGGAGGCATTGGTAACTAAGGAAAAGCTTGCCAAGAGCACTTCTCTGTCTGAGACTCTCAAGGCAGAGATCTCCAAGCTGAAGCAGAATGAAAAGTCACTGAAGGATAGCACCTCCAGCATTGAGAAGTTGAAATCCACAAATAGCATCTTCACCGCGGAAATCTCTTCTCTAAAGGACAATCTTGCAGCTAAGGAAGAAACTATTGCCAATTTGCAGCAGCGAGCAGATTCCTTGGAGGCTCTTAAGGGCAAGGCTGAAGGCAGAATTGCTGTTCTTCGTCAAACCGTGCAGCGGATTGAAGCCGACAGGAATTCAATCGGCGATGCGAAGGAAAAGGCTGAGAAGGAGCTTAAGGGATTGTTGGCAGCAAAGTCTACTTGGGAAGAAGAACGGGTCCGTACAAAGGCAGAGCTTTCCCAATCAAAGGCTGCTCTGCAACAAGCTGACAACGAGAAAGACTCAGCTACTTCGCTCTTGGAAAGTATGAGAAAGCAATTTGATGAGCTTGGCATGCAGTCATCCGAGATGAAGTCCCGCTGTGACGCTCTAGAATCTGAACTCTCTGATACTCAGAGACATCTTCAAGATCGTATCCGCGAGACTACGACGATGCGTCGTCTTTTGAACGAGTCGGAAGGCTCTCTAGAGCCAAAGTTGACAGAAGCATATGACAAGATCAGAAACTTGAGTGATGAGAAGGATCGGCTTGAAGGTGATCTCATATCCCTTAGCCGCAAGCGACAAAGAGAATCAGAAGAACTTCGTCACAAACTTTCAACGGTGGAGCGCGATCTGGACATTATACAAGAAGAAAAAACCAGATACTTTAGAGAATTGAATGAGATTCGTTCATCTCGAGCACAGGCTGATGAACGTGCTCACAATCTGGAGAAGGAACTTGAAGCAATCAACGAAACAATGAGTGGATTGAGATCTGCATTATCATTGACTGAGTCACAGCTGAAAGAGACCCAAAAAGAGAAGCTGACCTTGAAATCACTGGCAGAGGACTCTCAGGAACGACTCGATAAAATGCAACGCAATCAGCGGACCTTGAATGAGGACTTGAGAGCCTTGAGAGAGCAGCGTGGGCAACTGGAAGCGAAGATTGTAAACGCCAAAGAGACAAGACAGGAGCTGCCTGCGGCTACGATCAAAAACACGAAGGACTTAATTAACGCTCCTTACATAAAAAATGTTTTGCTGGAGTTTGCTGAACGTAAAAATCAGCGACAGCTGATGCTCCCTGTTCTATCCAACTTGCTTTCTATGGATGATGTAGAGCAGCGCAAGTTCTGGAATGCGTTCCAGTAGCTAATCAAAATAACTCACATAATTTATTACGCAATGCATTCTAACTAGAACTGTACCTGATATACCTGTTGATACCAGGGACCGTTGACGCACTGTGCAACTGTCATTTGCTTGTGATCTAGAATCTTGGACAGCTGGAGCCCAACATTTACCGTGCGTATTGTTGAGTCATGTTCCAGAATCAACGCATTGCGTGATTCCTTGTGCCAGTACTGAACTTCTTCAACAATCTCTGTCGGAGTTTTGCTCTCGTCATTGACCTTCCAGTCAAATGTGTCACGGTCCCAGAATACGCAGATCAGGCCTAGCTGTCGGGCAATAACTCTAATTCTATTGTCTGCAGCACCATAAGGAGGTCTAAAGTACCTGGGAACGACTCCCGCGGTAGCATTTAGAGCCCAGATCGACCACTGCAACTGTGCCACAACAACTTCATTGGACACCCCTGCAAGATTAGGGTGAGACCAGGTGTGCGAAGCAAGCAAATGGCCTTCTTGATGCTGTTGCCTAACAATATTTGGGAACCTTACAACGTTGATTCCCTGCGTAAAGAACGTTGTCTTTCCAGTTAGCTCTGAGAGCAGCTTTGGGGTAGCCGGAGAAGGACCATCGTCAAACGTCTGCGACATTACAGGACAAGTAGACACATCATCTGGAGCCGTGCATCGATAGCAGTCAAAGGAACAATCTGATCTACTTACCTGAGAACAGTCTCCCAGAGTTCTTAGAGGGATAGCAGGAACAATCGCCAAATTGACCTCTCCAGTGTCAATAAAAGGAGGCTTTTCATTGGGCCACTCAGTCAGTCCCGTAATGTCTGTCAGCCAGTTTGGAAACGGCTGTGTCTGTTGTACAAAGACATCATATTCGTTTTCCGGATCGTCGGATGACCGCTTGCTGATCCAGCTGGTGAGACGTGGCCGTTCTTCAACCGCCTGATCTATGGTTGGCGTTTCGGATGATTTCGCATTCTCTTTAAAGAAATGGAGGTGGGGGAAGGCAGCGACCACACCCAGTATTGCAAGCAAGGATCCGTATATAAACATGGGGGAGTTTTTGCATTAAGGCGATCCCGCCTGGCTCTACTTAAAGGTTGGCATTCTGCTCGTCCCAAGATCTTGGCAGGCAAAGAGAGTTTTTGTAAAGTTTTCGGCACTGTTCGTCGGCGAGGCAACTCCAGAAACGGGCAAAAAGGCGTTTATTATTATCTAGCGGTGAGTTTCGGCTAGTATTTCATGAGCTCTTAGAGCTGGGGGGGACCAGGGGCCTGCAGCAAACTCAGGCGATGAGATGTTCCACAGGCGGAACGCCGCCGCAACGAGCAAGCTACTTACAAGTGTTATGTGGGTTTTCTAGATGTCCATATGTCGGCACTTTTCGTAAGCGTGGGGGCAATGCAACCTTCCCCTCATTAGGCAAGTGCTATATAAACCGCTACAAGTGAAGAAGCTCGATCGTTTACACCAATGCTCACTCTTGAACAACTCCCGCCCGTGATCCTTGGAGGCGCTGTCTTCAACAAGCAGTTCAACGACGACCCTGAGAACATTGAGGTCTCAAAGATCGTCAAGACCTTCTTTGACTATGGCTGGAACGCCATTGACTCGTCAGTGTACTATGGTCCATCCGAGATTTTGCTTGGAAAGGTCCTCAAGGAGCATGATAGGTCGAAATTCTTTATTTGCACAAAGACTGGTCGCTTTGGGGAAAACAAGTTTGATTATTCCCATGACAAGTTGCTTCAGTCTGTCCAGCAGTCGCTGCAGAGATTTGGCACTGAATACCTCGACGTGCTGTACCTACATGACGTTGAGTTTGTCGACTTTGACCAGGCTGTCGAAGCTGTCAAGTTCGCTCAATCATTGAAGAAAAAGGGAATCGTCAGGTACGTTGGTTTGTCTGGATACCCAGTATCCTACCTTGTCAAGATTTGTCAGAAACTGCAAGCAGATGGCTCACCAGCCGACATTGTCTTATCATACTCCAACTTGTGTCTTCAGAACACTAGATTGAAGACCCATTGGGACGAACTCACTGCCGCAGGTGTCAAGAAGATTGTCTCTGGATCTCCACTCTCCATGTCACTTCTCAGATCGGCAGCTCCCGTTTCCTTCCACCCTGCCCCCAAGGAGCTCAAGGACAGAGTGTATCAGGCTGCCCAGAAGCTGCTTACCGAGCATAACATTGAGCTTGCCGATCTCGCTACTCGCTTCGCCTATCGCATTAACCCATCGTCGACCGTCATTGGCGTGTCCAGCCCTGCTGAGGTACAGGCGGCCATTGTCAACTACGAGGCGTCGAAAGATCCAAAGATCACTGCGAACGACAAGAAACTCGAAGAAGAGTTCCGGTCTGTGGTTGGAGAGTACATTGACTACACCTGGGATTCAGGCAACATCAAGGGTTCATTCGGTGAGAAATCGTAATACTAAACAAGCTGTAGTATTCCAATAAATATAATATATGCTATTTAAGCTGCGGCTGCGTCTTTTTTGTAATTGATGCCTTTCGCTTGAGTTGATCCAGCTCGTGATCCTTTTCTGTGAGTATGTGTGACAGGTCCGCGAGTCTCTTTCGCAACGCTTCGTTTTCACGACGCAGGGCTGCGACTTCGTCCGTGGTGGGGTGTGTTCTGGGGCGTTCTTCATTGTCCGAGTACGAGACTGAGCGTGGCAGCTGAATTGAACGCGAAGAAGAAGACGACTGCGATCTCGAACGCGAGCGATCACTGCTTCTCAGACTGGTAATTTCACGCTGCAACTTGTTAACGATCGCTTCCTGCTCCTTTTCAAACTGGTCAAAGATCTCTGCTGTGGACGGCGAATTGGTAAACTTGTAATCTGGCGGACCGCCGACTGGCTGTAGTCCTACTGGTCGTTGACGTGCTGACGCCGCTGACGAGTGCGACAGTCGTCTGCCTCTGGCAATTTCGTCGGCAGAGTGTGACGACGGACTTATTGAGAGAAATGCCGCTGTCGTCTGCTGCTGTGCAACTATCGGAAAGGGAATAACTCCGTGCTTACCGACATCACTGTTGTTGCGGGACGAAGTCGGAGAGGATCGATTGGACATTGTAGTGGCGACCCAAAACGAGCTTTGGCAATTGTTAGCAGGCTGATCAGTGAATGTCGATTTGCAAGGACGCGATTAATTCTCTATTTTTATATTCTCTTGAATGTGCTGACAAACTTCTTGGACTATATGATGGTTGTGAAACGGGCTACGCTTTCAATATTTATATCTCCATTTATTTTGGCAAGGGGGTTAACGCTATGCTGCAGGGAATGTGCACCAGTTTGGGAAGGTGATTTCATGTGACGTCCTTCCTCTAATGACGTCGGAATGAGGTGAGTGCCTAACACCCCCAGGATCCTGCCGGCCCACAATCCCCTGTATTTGGGTGGGCACAGTTGATAGGGAGAATTGCCCCTACCAGAGACTATTCTATGACTTTTTCGATCAAGAGATTGCAATGCTTATTGTCAGCGAATCAATCGGCGTGGATTACCCACACCCGCGTCTTGGCTGGGTGCACTGTTATTGTCCGATGAGCTGATGGGTACTGTGACCCTCTTCATCTTTCAAGATAATCTCCATCCATAAAATAAAATAAATAATAAATACATGCTCTCAGAAGGTATCCTTTTCCCAGTTAAATGCAGATACTCGGTTAGACGGTGTTGTCATCGCTCCCTGTTGCTGACTTCTCCAACGCTGCATATGCTCGGAGATGTCACCTTCTTCATCAGCATAGATTGCGCTACCAGTAAACGGCTTGCCAGGTGACCTCGAATTCATTTCTCCTGCAACTTTGGTTGGTGATCTCATCCTTACCGGCGACCCTAGCACGTTATTAGGCTGTTGCTTGAATGGTGATCCCAGCTGCGCAAGATTACCGCCAGTACGCTGAGCAGGGGGTCTAATTGCCATTGTGGAGACAATCTTGTTAGGCGATCCCAATTGTCGCGTGGTTGACTTATTGGACAACGAATTTAGTGTCGAGTTGGACACATCTCTGAGACCGCGGGGAGAAGCTACCCTTCCTGGACCAATTCTCGTAGCAGGAGCTGCTTTGGATCTCAAAACTCTAGTCGGAGCACGGGTATGGCTTTGTACTCTCGCATTCTCAGTATTTGCTCTCATAATGTCCGCGCGAGGAGCTGGCTTCTTCCTTCCTCTGGTAACCACAGCAGAGGCAACAGTAGCAGGAGAGACATTAGTATCATTCTTTGGAGCTCTCGCTGATTCATTAAAAATAAATCGCCCAGTTTTTGGATCTTTGAGCGTTTTGTTTTCTTCCTGCAGCACATCCAAGAACGGCTCTCCATATACCATGAATGGTTGACCATTTGCAACCTGCCAATCCATCAGCGCGTGCTTCAGGTCGTCAACAACTTTTGGTTTTCTCTTCTGCAGACGCTTGCGCATCTGCTCTTCTCGTAATAAGCGGGTTGGGTCTCTCTTTCCACCTGTGCCTTTGGCCATCAACCGAGATGCATCCTGTGACGAACGTTCCAGTTCTCTTTGATCCTCTCTAAGCTCAATGTAGGCAGAAACTAGAGAGCTTATTGGTCGAAGCGCGCGAACTTGATCTTGAAGCTTCGCAATTTCAGCCTCGTGCATCTCTAGAGAAGCATCCGTATACACCTGATTAAAAGCAGCTGGGAAACTGTCCCTACATTCATCTGTAGTGTAAAACAGTTCATTCCACAGGTTTTGTAGTGTGTCTCGGCAATCCTGAATGAAAATATGCATGTATTCTCTTTTCTTGATGTGCAGCCTGGCCAGCTCGTCCTCATAACTTTTGATTACCTCCAATGACAGCCCCACAAGATTAGACTCTCCAAACGAGACGTCGAATGAGTCATCAGCAATAGATGATCTTCCAGAACAAAGCTTATCTCTCAATTGATATATTTCGGCCTGCAGTTCCTTGATTCTGTCTTGACGTTTGACCCTCTCCTGGCCAAGCTCCGACAAAATGTTGTTCAAAAGCTCAATGTCCTTTCTCAACGCCCCCATCTTCTCAGGCTGTGACCTTGACTCCACTATTCTTGTGTCAATCTCGTGTTGTGGCGTTCCCAACTCTGTCCAAAGAGCGGTGATTTCTGCGGCCGTTTGCGACACCAGCCTCAGGCGCTTCTCATATTCAACTTTCCATTGTTCAAGTTCGGCTTTCAGCAAGTTGAGTCTGTACATTGAAAGGTCACGTCGCTTGTTTCCTCGGGTTTTTAGCAAATCCAAATACACTGGTGCATCATCTTCGTCAATTGGCAGGTCACATTTGGTATCAAGAAAATGCTCAGCCTCTTTGAGAAGATCATCAAAAAGATCATGTCGAGTTGAGAAGATTGTTTGTAGTGCTTTTGTAGCTGTATCTAGCTCTTCATGGCATTTGATGAACGGCGGAGTAACTCGAATATTGACATACTTTTTACACTCTGAAACGTCAGGCAATGAAGCAATCATATCATGCAATTCTGAATCCAAATCTGTGCACTTCTTGAGCAAGTCGTCACGCTCCTGAGTTGCACTCTGTACGTGAAGTGTCAGCTTGGCTGAAAGTTGGTTGAACAGCTCTGCATCTCTCTCATCCCGCTCTCCGCTGGAGATTCCAAGTTCGTCATAAATAGTGCTGAGGCGAGCTGTTATTTCGCAAATCTGCTTTTGCATTGACTGCAGTTCTCGCAGCTCACACGGCTGCTGTGGTTCACCGTTCATTTATTGTTGTGTGAAGAGAGAATAACTAGGTTGGGAAGATGTAAACAAGAAATGCGATGGGCGGTTTTGGTAAACATTTTATTAGTCGCTAGTTTCATTTAATTATGCATATAGGATAGAATTGAAAAGCGAAGTGGTAGAGGAATGTTGAGTGACTAATGGACTGCTGGTAAAACTGTATTGCAGTCCCCTTCAATGTACAGTGCTTTCTATTTATCATTTACAACTGGCCACAGCTACATTTTATTACTTGGTTATCCGTGCTACTCACCCAACCTGTCAAAAGTGACAGATCACGGCTGACAGTTAGTTTGACAGGTGAAACGCCTGGGGCTCATTACCAAAATTCCATTAATAAATATAAATAAATCAAAGAGAGAGACTGCGAGTTCTTTCATGGCCATGCGCACGTTCCTCATAGTCACATAGCTCTTCTTCTTTTAATTCGTGGGGATCCTGCTGCGAACTCGTGTTTGAATTCTGGAGCTCATGACCCTGTTGCTCAATGTCATCATCAACTGGTCCATGCAGCATATCTTCAACAGAGTCATACCGACCTTCAATTCTGTATCCCACGACGGAGTATACTATTGACAACGTTGCCTGAGGGATAAAGACAAGAAACAGATACGCATAGAAGTTTCCATAGATGGTGTCAAACTTGTTGAAAAAGATATTGTCATTCGTAGCGGTGTAAGCAAATAGCACATAGTAAACACCCCGCGCCAGACACAGAGGCATTGTCGCAAATGCAGTGTAACAGATTGGTTTGTAGTAGGGATGTATTTGCTTGATGGCAAAGAAAGCCGACCACAACTGCACCAGGACCACCGCAATGAAGCAGACTGCTAAAATTTTCCAGCAAATGATTGCGTATCTGGGCCCCGTGAGAGCATTCACAAACGCGGAAATAGTGAAGGAAAACGACAGGATCTGCAGTGGGTAGCAACACCAGTACGTGGCTCTGGGTACACCGGAACTTTGATTGTGAAAGTAGCAGCCTGTTGCAATAAAGCCCATGGGCATGAGAATCAGCACCACAATTGCATAATTGGTTAGTGATTCAGCAGCAAGGACTAACGAAACGTATGGCTCTGGTGCTCCGCTAACTACAGGTACTCGATCTGTGACTTTGTCAAAAACTACCAGCAACAATACACTTGCCAAGAACTGCGAGAGAGTGCCTAATACAATGTACGACCATGCAAAATACGACTTGACCCTAGTACGAAACACATAGATGGCAAAGATCAGTAACGATCCGTACAGTAAAGCCGAGAGCAGCTCAAAGACATGCCTCGCGCTCCATGACATTATGCTCTTTCACCAATGTAGGGGGGCGAGCGTTTATGCAGTTGCTTCTTCCAAGAAGGAATATCAAAATGAACTGTCACTATTCAGTCGTGCAGTTGTTGATGATAGAGTGTTCTGTGAGCTTGAGTGCTGCTCCTCGTTCTCCCTATAGTTTCGCTAGTCTCCTTTTGTATCTCTTGGAAGAAACGTCAGGCGCGCAGTGCGGTAACGGGGATGACTAACATGTGCAGGAATATGCGCGGCAATCGACTAGGGTACAAGCGTAGCAATATCAAGATTTTCCATATGGAGCATGAATAGCTCATTATCTGTTCAATAAATTTTGATCCCTCATAATCGCATCTTATCTGTACTGTAAAGCCGCTGTAGCATTGCTCGCTGCGAATCAAGTGTCTTTCTCTTGGCACGCCCTAGTGTTCCTGCGTGGTTCAATACAGCGACGATGCGGCAACGAGAAATAGACCAATGACAAAATCGCACTCATTGTCTGTTTCAGATAAACTATTCAAACATCTTCGTGAGCCGCCGAGGCTTTTCTGTCGCAGACTGTGTGCTCGCCAAAACGCTCTCACAACTTGTGACTGCAGCCGTAGGTGTAGGTGTCAAAGAGAGTGCCGGTAACAGGATCACATTGAGTAGCAAAATATGTAGACTAGGTATTCTTCTTTGCAGATACTTCGCCGAATGTAGCAGACTTCTACTCAGCCACTTGCTGAGCCCCTGTTGCATGGCGACTACTTACACTTGTCCGAAGGCTTCTTTTCATGGTCAATGCATGATATTGTGTCGTCGTTACAGATCTCTAGCCAAGCCTTGTTCCAAACCTTAGGTTTAACACTCAGTCAAATGACAAGCAATTTGAAACTGCAGTAATATACTGAAACCAAATACTGAAAGTGGCGCTCATGGGCCAACAGATGTAGGACACTATCCATCAGCTCTTGAACATTACGCAGATGAATGACTACTCAGAGCTGTGGACACGAAGTTCAACATCCCCAGTTCAATTCAAGATGCCACTTCTTTTGGGTTTGATGAGCGAGATCCCAATAAAGCAGACTCGGAGGAAAAGTGTAAGACATGACTCGCCTCGAAGCCTAATTGTTAAAAGTTAGATTAATTCGAAGTCTCAAGCACTGCCTGTAATGACGCTTCTATGGCACATAAATACGGCTGCATCTCGCTCTGATAATTCAACAACCAACAATGAATCTAATCATTCTTTTGTTATCTCTTGCAGCTGCAGTTTCTGCAAATATTTGCCATGATTGTTGCCAAGCCGTCGTGATAAAGACTTTCACTTATCAGTTCTTCCTCATGAACAAGCAGTACTGTGCAACATGGACTGTCACTGCTCCCAGAGATTACGAAGGTTATTACTGTAACCCATTCATTGCTTCTCTCACTGCTAATTTACCAAATGGTCAGTGCACTACCATTGTCAGTACCATGTCTATTCCTGGTTGCAGTACCAGACCATCGACATTGCCAGCCTTGACTTCTGCTCCTCCAACAACGGTTCACGTCACTGAGAAGACTACACTGACCGAGACGGCTGTCTCTACCACCACACAGACTACAACCACTACAGCAACAGAAGTAGAGACAGTGATCAGTATTTCTTACAGTCTTGATACTGAGTGGGAGACGGTCACCAAAACGGCCTCGGTTCCTTACACTACCACAGAATACTCTTGGCTCTATGACACTGCATATGAGACCTCGTACGTTACGAAACCAGTCACTGTTCGTGAGACCTCAACTGTGACAAAGCCTGTCACTATTCCCGGATCAGCTCATGAAGTCACTGAATATTCCACTGAGTTCATCACTGTTCCTGAGACAGACTACGTGACATTGCCTGCCGACACAACCACTTACACATTTTACTATCCAGTTACCGGCTCTGCTGTTACTGTAACTTTGCCTGCTGAGACCTCTACGCTTACACTGAGTGTTACCGACGTGTCCACCGTGCCAGCATCCACTGTTACTCTTCCGGCAGAGACTGTGCCTGGAGCTGTCTCAACCGTCACTGTACCCGGTGATGCCACGACTGTAACAATCCCAGGCGATGCCTCGACTATCACTGTGCCAGGTGGTGCCTCTACAATTACTGTGCCCAGTGACGCCTCCACAATTACTGTACCAGGAGATGCCTCTACGATAACGGTTCCAGGAGATGCTTCTACAATTACTGTACCTGGGTCCAGTGAGACAATTTACTCCACAATCACTTCCACTATCTTCCCTAGCGCCGGTGAAACTGTCACTGTCACCGAAACTTCCCCTGCCAGCCCAGCTGCCACTGTAACGGTGACCTCCACCGCACCTGGTGAAGCAGATACTGTAACTGTGACCTCTACTGCACCTGGTGGAGGCGAGACTGTAACTGTGACCTCTACCGCACCTGGTGAAGCTAGTACAGTAACCATCACCTCTGTGGCCGAAACTGTTACTGTACCAGGTTCTACCCGCACAAAGACGGTCACTGTACGGGGTAGAACGATTACTATGAGAAAGACTTGTACCGTGACTGTCACTACAGGTGCCGATACTGTCACTGTTCCAGGCGCTACAACCACTGTCACTGCTCCTGGTGAGACTACCACTGTGACGACAGCGAACAGCGCTGAGACTGTCACTGTTCCTGGCGAGACGACCACTGTCACTGCATCTGGCGATACTACCACTGTGACCGCCCCTGGCGAGACTACCACCGTCACTACCGGTGCTGAAACTGTCACTATCACCACTGCCGCTGATACTGTCACTGTTCCTGGTGAGACTACAACCGTCACTGCTTCTGGTGATGCAACGACCGTTACTGTTCCTGCAGAAACCATCACCGTCACCACCGGTGCCGATACTGTGACTGTTCCTGCAGAAACAACGACTGTTACTGCTCCATGCAGCTTCAGCCCTTCAGGACCAGCCTCTTATTCGGGCTATTCGTGCACTGACTCTTCTGGAAAGCCCTGCTCTAGCACCCCTTCTTCACCGGCATCTAGTTCACCTTGTGGACATGGCTCATCTGTTGTAACGTCTTCTGTTCCTCCATCTGGGCCAGTTCCTTCTTCTACCCAACCAGCCGCTAGCTCCTCCTCGTGTAAGTGTCATGACCGTCCATGCAAGAAGCCCTCGTGTCCTTGCCATCCTCAAAAATCCAGCAGTTCTCCTCTGACATCTGTGCCAGCATCAAGCACGCCTGCACCTGAGACAAGCACACCTGTGCCTGAGTCCAGCTCGCCTTCCGCTCCTGCTGAGACATCGGCAGTGCCCTCAAGCGAGCCTGTTCCCGCATCTACCCGGCCAGCAGCTAGCGTATCGTCTTGTCAGTGCCATGGTCGTCCATGCAAGGAGCCTTCTTGCCCTTGCCACAGCCCGAGCACCCCAGGAACTTCTGCTCCTGCTCCAACCACTGCTCCACCTGCAGAGATTTCCACGACCACCTCGTCCTGCCGTTGTACTTTGACTCCATGCTTTAAGCCCTTGTGCCCCTGTCACCGTCCTCAAGGAACTACTAACTCTCCAGTAACTTCTCCGGCCTCAACGACAGCTCCACCAGTCATGACCTCCACTTCCAACAAGTGTGGTTGCACCATGACCCCGTGCTTCAACCCTGCATGCTCGTGCCACCATCCCCCAGCTCCCTCCCCAACTCCTAACTGCACTCACAACATTCCCTGCCACCAATGTCACGTCTGTAGCTGCAACTCGCAACCGTCCATGAATATCGGTGCTGGAATTATCGCGGTTGATTTGATCGGCCAAGGTCAACAATAAACAACTAATTGATAACATGGATATAGATTTTAAATAATCAAGAAATAAATAATTATCCGTTATTCACTAAACAAAAATCACTTTTGCGAGTCTTCCATTTATCGCGACCGCCTGAGAAGTGGCTACTATGGAATCCTCAATTCCGAGATCTTAATCGCCAGAACACCTCATCCACTAAACATGAGTGCTGCGCCCATAACGACCATAGACTGGCAACAGGAAAAGGCCTTTCAGCGCACTCGTGTAGAGGCTGGAGGCCGATCTGCTGCGGACAATAAATACTGGGTGTTTCTGCGGCGGTTCTGCTCGCAACACGTCATAGATACTACGGAGTTGTGGCTAGTTCTACTACTAACGGGCTTAGGTAGTGGCTTTGCGGCAGGCTTTATTGATGTAATTTCCTTGTGGCTCACTGATCTTAAATTTGGCTTTTGTAAAGGTCACCTGTATTTGACGAAGAACTACTGTTGTTCTGGTCAAGCTCACTGCGAACTGTGGGTTGAATACAACAATTATGTGCTGGCCTGGATAGTGTATTTCTTGTTCACGGCGCTTTTTTCGGTGGTGGCAGCTATTTTGGTTGTCTGTTATTCTCCAGAAGCCCGAATGTCGGGCATTCCTCAGATCAAAGCTGTACTCAGTGGCTTGCATATTCCAAGTATTCTTGGGCACTCTACCCTTCTCACTAAGACGTTGGGTTTGTGCTTAGTTGTTGGAGGCGGTCTCTGGGTTGGCAAGGAAGGTCCTCTTGTCCATGTTGCATGTAACGTAGCCTGGGTGCTGAGCAGACAGTTTGGATCTCTCAGTGAGAACAGTGTATTGACGGCGTCCCTGTTAGTAGCCGCATCTGCTGCAGGCATTGCAATTGCATTTGATGCTCCAATTGGGGGAGTACTGTTTTCTATTGAAGCTATTTCCTACTATGTTGATTCCACAATGTGGCAGTCTTTCGTATGTGCTACCGCAGCTGTTATTGCTTTGACTTTTGTGAATCCGTATAGATCCCCGAAACTTGTCCTATTTCAGGTGACCTACACCACTGTAATTAACCAGTTTGAATTGCCAGTCTTTGCGATTCTTGGTGTCTTTGGTGGACTGTATGGCACCGCATTCAACTGGCTAAACTTGTGGTTTGCCAATCACCCAGCTTTCAAGAAGATTAAAGAAAGACCAATTCTTGAGGTTGCTATTCTTGCCCTTGTCACTGCTGTCATTACCTTTCCTGATGCATTCCTGAGGGAAAACTCTGACGTCCTACTCTCAATTTTGTTTGACGAGTGTCCTAGTGATAGCACTGGAGGCAGCGGTGTGGGTACTTTCTCTCCGCAGGAGTCTATACTTTGTTCTCAGTCAAAGCCAACCTCTTTCTTTTTGCTGGTGTTAGCAGCATTACTAGGTGGTGTATTGACTGCCTACTCCTTTGGCACCTATATTCCGGCCGGAGTCATTATGCCGTCAATGCTTATAGGAGGTCTAGTAGGCAGAGCGTTGGGTATTCTTGTGGAAGCCATTGCCGCATGGGCTCCACAACTGTTTGGATGTCCCGTGGATGGTGGAGGAGTGCCGATTGGTACCAACTGCGGAATAAACCCAGGCGTTTATGCCCTTGTGGGAGCAGCATCTGCTCTAACCGGTGTAACCAGAGTGACTGTCTCCTGTGTTGTAATAATGTTTGAACTCACTGGAGCACTTTCCTATGTCTTACCCATGATGATTGGCGTTATGATATCCAAATGGGTTGCTGACAGTTTTAATCGTAAGGGCATTGATGAGTTGTGGATTTCCCAACTAAAATATCCCGTTATCTTTAAAAATGATGAGATTGCTATCCCTGATGTGGATCTTCGCAAGATAATAACTACTAGACTGGTTACTGTGCCGAGATATATCACGGCAGAGGAGAAAGAAGCCGTCCTGAAGTATAAAATGAGAGGCTTTCCTGTGGTAGAGGGTTCTCAGGGAAAGTTAGTAGGATATGTCACGAGGGCATCGTTGATCAGGAACCCCAAGGTGGAAGACCTTTTGGATATCGCGTCCATTCCTGTCACGATGAGTATAGAATCCTCACTGCTGACGACAGCACAGATGATGATGAAATTGGGACTGCGGTACATCTTGTACATTGATACTTTTGGAGTGGTCAAGGGCATTCTTACAAGGAAGGATCTTTGGGCGTTCTTTGAGGAATCAGGAAAGATTGACTGGCTTTCGCAGCGAGCCTATGAGACAGAAGGACTGGATGATATGGACGAGCTCAGCGAAGACGAAAATGAAAATGATGCGCTCATGAGGGAGCATTCCGACGATGAGTTTGAGATAGAATAACTCTCGTTGGCTTGAATTATTTATTTATTAGTTTGTTAGATTCATAGAAATTACAAACCCTTTGGACTGTTGTATCCGCGAGTTCTGTGACGGCTATTTGGTGACCGCAGGGGTCGTTCTTCCCGGCAACTAACATTTTGGCAAGTGCGACATTATCGAGACAAATGACATGGCTGAACAATTGTGTTATTTATCTCCTGTCATCAATCCACGTACTGTAAAGTTTGCGATTTATGCAAATATCATTTCAACTACTCAGAAGCACTTAGTTGTCATTGTGCCAGGTGAACTGAGAATATATGACACCTCGACGAGATCTCTGGATCTAGTTCATTCGCTCTTGTTATATAATGAGGCAGCTTCACTGCTTGCTTTCAGGTTAAAACAGAAAAACGGCCAAAAAGATGATCTAGAGTCGCTGTTCATGTCAACTGTCAATGGAAAAGTAGTTACATTTATCTACGAAGATGGCCGCTTTAGATGCCTGCAAGAAGTTGGATTGGATATCTCGGATAGACCTATTGAATCCAAACGTCATCTCTGTGTAGCCAGTGATGATGCAATTGTCATTCAGGCTTACAGAACTCATTTGGTTGTGATGAAGATTCTCAGGCGTCCTCATAAGCGAAGTAAAGGTGTACTCGGAAACTTTTCTGCATGTCCAATATCCCATTTTCGAGCGGTTGATCTATCATTCTTTCAGTGGAAGGGAAGTCCTGCTTTATGCGTCCTCTACCAGGATAGTCAGCACAGCTGGTCGGAGGTGTTCCCCTTCCAAGAGTACCTAGCATCCTCTTCCAAGACTTTCCGACCCATCAGAATAGAGGAGCCATTTGGGCAGCAATCGCCCTCACAAAATGTGTCCTTCAGAAACCTTTCATTTATAAACAACCAGCTGCATCATAAACAACTTATTCTAGACAACGGGTCAAGGCTGCTAATTTCTACTTCAGAGGTATGCATCGAAGATGCAAACGCATTGTCAGAGGTTGCAGATGATACTTTCAGTCTGTCCAAGCCTACTAAAGATCGTAGAAGGTCATTCTCACTAGCAACAATCATAGATTCGGAATCAGCACTATGCACGGCAACAGTGCAAAACGAACCGGACCATGTTTTGGCTTTTTTTGATTCTGGTGATATAATTAGCATTAAGATTCAAAGTGACGGAAACTTGAGACTCGAATCCGTCGAGGAAAATGTTCAAAGTGAAAACTCGAAAGACGTCGCAAGGAAATGTTCCGGCACGATGATTGGTGCCAGAATTGCTCCAAATCTATTATTTATTGCCGGTCACTACGGGTTTCCACAGTTAATCAGTCTTAACAAGAGTACGTTTGATATTCTTGATTATTTGGAAAACTATGCCTCAGTCTTGGATGTGACATGTTGCAGCTCCCCTGACTTGACTGAAGAAATTGTGACGTGCAGTTCTGGACAGGATTTTGGTCAAGTGTTCAAGCATCGCTTAGCCATCACGACCAGTATAAGTGCCTCCATTCCCGATATTGGTAAGGTGACCCATTTGGTAAATGCTGGAAAGAACAAAGTAATTGCATCTACCTCAGAATTTTCAATGCTGCTGTCAATTAGTGGTAACTCTGCTGAAGAACTTGAATTTCCTCTGTCGTCTGAATATGTTTTAGGCTCCTTCAGTGATGAAGATGGGTCTATTGGCTATGTTACAAAGACTGGCATTTTTGTTGGCCATGAAAAGCTGCTGGACGGAGAATTTTCTAAATGCGTAGTCAGCAACTTGCAAGGTGTTGCTGTTGGTGGTAGTACTATAGCGTCGTGGACTATTCGTGAAGGAGAGAAGATTACTTCTACAAAAGTGGTGCAGTATAAGTTTGATAGCGACATTTCTTCAGTCTGCATATCTCGCAATATCAGTATTGTGTTTCTTTGGAATGGAGAAGTCTTCAGAGTGAACGGAAATGATGAAAAGCAATTCGTCAGAAAGGATGACGTGATTACGCTATCCTCATGCATTGTTGATATAGGCGATGGCCAGCAAGTGATTATGAGAGGAACTGATGATGGTCAGGTAACATTGCAAAAGTATCATGAGCTTCAGTCAACATCAATGTCCGTACTAACGGTTGGTAGTGGTCCCGTTTCGATTTATCCGAGTCGTCAAGGGTTTGTAGTAACGGCAGGCTCCACAGCATCTCTGTTAACTTTTGATTCCAAAGGAACTCCAGCTCGCAGGGTTATGGATGTGGGTGTTTTTGAACATCTGATTCAACTGGACGGCAGAGGTGCTGCACAGTGCATTGTCGCTGTAGAAGATAGACTTGACATCATTGAGTTTGAGCCTGTTGCAGAACTAGTATCGTCAGGCTGCGGTGTTGATGGTATTCCTCGCAGAGTTATCAAAGTGCCCGGCCATGATATTCTGTTGGTGCTGATCCTATTCCCTGTTCCTCGAGATGTGATGGGAATAGATGTGTCTGGTTGCGTTATTCTCCTCAGTAGCAGCACGCTTGTAGAGCTTGGAAGCATCCCTTGTGAACTGGCGACAGATCTGCCATTGGATATGGAACTACTGAAGGCTACTGCCTCTGAAGTCGTTGTCGCCGTGAGCTGCGAGACGGCAGCCGGCGAATCCGCAGAAGCGAGACGTTACGTTGTTCCTGGGTCAATTACAGTCTTTGAAATCGTGCTCAATGGGTCTGGGAATGTCGAAAGCTCCAGTCCATACCGGAAAGAAACGAGCCGTGCACCTACAGCCATGTCTGCTGGAACTCTGGACAACTCAGAGAATGGAGCAATATCGTGGTACGCGGCGTTGGGAAACTCAATCCAACAAGTCAATTTTCAAAATCATCAGCTTGAATTTCATCCGGTGTATGAAAGTACATCCAAGGTATGCAGGTCAATCACGAGTCTCAGCCAATACGAAGACTCACTTTGTGTAGGCGACTTGATGAATGGTGTTTGGCGTGTGGGTCGAAAAAGGCCGTTACAGGGACTTCCTTTGATGTGGACTTCTAGCTGTCAAGTTCTTAGTTCTAAGAAGTTGCTTTACAGCAATGTCGATGGCAATATCATGTTGCTGTCTACCGAATCACTGGACCCTGAGCGGTTGGCCGTCGAATGCTGTGTACACGTTGATGGCAGTGTAAACTCCATTCATCGACTAGATGATGAGCGAGCACTTATTGGTACATCTAATGGCGCGGTTTATCTATTTCAAACCAAAGAATTCGATTCTTCGATTGTATACTTGCAACACAATCTATCTGTCGTCGTGAAGTACATTGATTTTCCTGACAGCGGACCCGAGGACTTTATTGAGAAGAGATCTGGCAAAGGGCAAACAAATCTTGGAGGTCACAGATTCATCGACTGTGAGTTTCTCAACATATTTTTGAAGCTAAAGCCGGAACGCCAAGCGAAGCTGGTTGATGGTGACATTGATGACTGCGTGCCTACGGGGTTGAGCGTTGAAGAGGCCATTCACCGTATCAATTCCATGTTGCTGTGAGATGAAAATGATGTATTCTTGTGTATTTTGAGTTTAGTTCTATTTGGTTCACTCCTCGATGGATCAGTTCCAGAGTCAAGATCACATGACTATGGTTGATTTGTCACGTGACAAAACTAAGAGCTATGTAAGCTCTTGCCAATCAAACGGGTAAATAAACGACAACACTTTAGGAGTACAAAATGACACAGTCCGAGACATTTCTCGAGACTGTTCGCTCTATTAATGCATCGAATGTTAAGGAGTTATTTCCAGAGGTGATCGTTGGTGATCAGTCAACTGGTTATGCAGCAAAAGGCTCTGTCGATTCAAAAGATGCCATCTTTCAGGGACACGATGAAGAGCAAATCAAGTTGATGGAAGAACGCTGCATTGTCCTGGATGCTGATGACAACGCCTTAGCGTCGGGTTCCAAAAAAACGTGTCATTTGATGACGAATATCAACCAGGGACTGCTTCATCGCGCTTTTTCTGTTTTCTTGTTTGATGACCAGGATCGCCTGCTACTCCAGCAACGCGCCACTGAGAAGATTACGTTCGCTGACATGTGGACAAACACATGCTGTTCTCATCCTTTGCATGTAGCTTCCGAAATGGGCCATGATTTGGCTTCAAGTGTAGAGGGCGCGAAAAGAGCAGCTATAAGAAAGCTTGACCATGAACTTGGCATTCAGGCTAATGAGGTACCGATTGAGAAGTTTCACTTTCTTACTCGCATCCACTATGTGGCTCCTTCATCTGGTGTGTGGGGTGAGCATGAGATTGACTATATTTTGATTATCAGGGCGACTCCCAAGGTTGTTGAGAATGCTAATGAGGTTAGAGATACCAAGTTTGTTACAAAGGACGAGCTCAAGGAAATGTTCAAGGACGACTCGTTGGTTTTCACTCCTTGGTTTAAGCTTATCTGTGAGACCTACTTGTTCAAGTGGTGGGACAGCCTGGATTCTCTATCTTCTTATGAGGAAAAGGGCATCAGACGCATGCTGTAATGGACTTTTGAAATATTATTCTGATTTGTCACACAGATGTGTTGTCCGTCTGTACTTGTAAACTAGCATAATGATCAAAGGATATTGCGAATGTGTTTATAATACAAATTTAATGTTCCTTAAAATATATTTTACTCAAAGTTAATGATCCTTATACAGAGTGCTGCTATCCAAAACTTTATCGCTCTCTGACGAGATGAAATCAACAGTCAGATGAGTGCTGTTGTGGATGATCAGTTTACACCAGCCGAAGTCAGAATTGTTGATATATTCAGAGTAGGGTATTTTCACCTTGGCTCTGTCGCGGCCCTCAGGGTTGCCTGCAGCTCCATTGACAAGATACCAGGGAGCCCTAGGGTTGTTGAGTCCCTTGGGGTCAGGCTTTCCATTGTTGACAGGCGCAAAGCGTTCATAATAATGAATATGGCCAAACCAAGCCAGATCAACATTGTTGTCGTACAGAATGTGCTCAAATGCTTTCTGGCAAACGTCACAGACTTCGTTGTCAGAAGTATACCAAGGTCTGTGACCGGCTACAATAACCCAGGGGGTGACAGAGCGGTCAACTGCAGCCAGATCGGCTTTCAGCCAGTCGATCTGCTGATTAGGCGCACCAAATGGTCCACCATTCAAGTAGCCTATTCCTCCATGCTCATCTGGACCAGTAACACCTCGACCAAGATCAGTCTCGGTGTTCAACATGACAAAGTGAACTTGTCCATAGTTCCAAGAGTACCAGAAATTCTGCTTAGAGCCAGATACCTGGTTTTCGGTGGGCATATAAAAGTGACTATTGTAGGCAGAGAAATTGCGCTGACCCTGAGGGCAAGAGGACTTAGAATACATGTCAGGCTCGATACAAGAACACTCATGGTTGCCTGGACCAACCATATATGGCTTGTTCTTTACAGCCTTAGACAGTTCGTCGTAGAAAGAATTCAGAACATTGACATACCCATTGACACGTTTCTGAGATTCATAACCGCCTACCACCTTTTCCCATGGATAGTCGTCGGCGTATGCAAAGTCACCAGCGTGCCAAAAGAAGTCCACGTCGTCGGCGTGCTTATTAAGGGACGCAAAAGTCGCTGGAATAGACCCGCTACCCTTGGCGACAATGCCAAGGTCAGCAAGAAGTCCGACTGAGAAGGCGCTGGTGTCTGAAGTGGGACGTGCTGTCGTAAACTCCAAAGGCTTTTCAGAAGAAGTCATGCCAGTCACTCTGTAGTAGTAAGTAGTGCCTGGAGCTAAGTTATGGATGGGCACATGATTATCGTAAGTAGTAGAAGTATTGTAGGTACGGGAGATGCCCTTGGCAGACTTATCGAGCTTGTCGGCAGATAGCCCGTACCAAACAGTCGGTGAAGAAATAGAGCTTCCAGACGACCACGAGACAGTCATTCCATTAGCACCATTGTAAGCCAAACGCAGCTTGGAGACCTCGACTGTCGAGTAGTCTCTAATGACAGGAAGGCGTGCAACGGCAGCGGAGGCCAGGAAGAGCGCTAGGCAAACCTTGAGCAAGTTCATTTTCATGTGAATACTCTATAGACACAACTCCATGCTTTTATAGGCCAACGAAAGGGACGGCAAATCACAGAAAGACGAATAATGATTATGCGTGGCATTTTGTCGACGGAAACAGCAAGTCAACTAGCACATCACAAAGTGCTTTCGTGCATATGTGATGCCGTGGGTACGAAACAAAGCGGCAAAAATGAGAGATCACAGCGACTGGTCTTCGCGTCAGGACCTTGGGGCCGGACACGTTTTTTACATTCTGCGTTCATGGTGCCGTTCAAACTGTGATCGACCAACCGCCAAGACGTCAGAAAATTATTGTGGAGCCTTACAGTATTCGCAGCGATTTAAGGATTAGATTTCTAGTGGGTTTCTAGTAAGGTTACAATTGATGCTCTATATTCGAGGATTCTATATTTAAGCTTTCGTTTCGTGCTTGGCATGGTCCCTTAAACTCAAGGGTCCTTTCGCGTACCTGAAAGGCATCACATATGCGCTGCAAGATGTCTACGGGCAACTTCCTGTGACGTATATGAATCCAATGAAAGATACCAACACGTGGGGTGCTAAATGCTAATCGGTTAGAGAATTCCTATAACCGAGGTGACAGCGAAAATCATTATCCGAGTCCAGCTTATGATAATCTTCAAATAATCCGATGACAAAAAGGAATGCCTAGCCCTACGAGGGGCTCGAGCCCCCCATCACATATGCGCCGCAAGATGTCTCAGGGCCACTTCCTGTGACGTATATGGATCCGATGACGGATACCAACACGTGGGGTGCTAAATGCTAATTAGAGAATTCCTATAACCGAGGTGACAGCGAAAATCATTATCCGAGTCCTGCTTATGATAATCTTCAAATAATCTTCAAATAATCTGATGACAAAAAGGAATGCCTAGCCCTACGGGGGGCTCGAACCCCCAACCTTTTGATTGCTATCACAGAATGATTAAGAGTCAAATGCTCTACCGATTGAGCTAGCAAGGCAATGTTGTGCTGCAACATAAGTACGAAGATTATATCGTGCAGAAATTTATGAGGCCTGAGCGGAAATTAAAATTCATTTGATTCAGGCAGACTATCAGAAGCGCTCTCACCCCGAGCCCGATATCTTTCGTATTAGTCTTGATTTTAATCAGTTTAGTTGAGCTTTGTACTCTCTCTTTATCAGCTGCCAGTCTGGGGCAGAAAAAAAATTTCAGCCGCACCTGGCTCAACTGAAACTTTCTGGTTTGGAAGGATATTCACAGTAGCTCTCACCATGGTGTCCAAGACGAAATCTGAGAAACGTACTTACACGGTAAGTTATTTGGCATCTTTTACTATTTGAGAACACGCTAACTTCAGTTCCAGTCGTTCGCAGAACGGGCTGAGGCCATCAAAATTGACCCTATCCGCAGGACCAGACGGAGGATCACCGACAAGGATGCCACAGAGTCTGATTCATCTTACTTCAATATAGCTCTCACCCGCTGGGTTGACATTGTGAGTACGCCGAATTTTGTCGACTTTGCAGCAGAAATTGGCCCCATCAGCCAGTCTCTGCCTCAAGTTCTGTACCATGCTAAGAAGATCCACAGCGCCTTGATGCAGCGTATTCTTGTTAATGAAAGACAAAGCTTAACTGCGCTATTGGATCTCACCTCTCAGCTGGCAAGAGACTTGTCTGAAGAGTTTGAAAAGTACTTTGGAACTACCCTGAACGTGCTCGTCCAGGTTGCCACTGACCAGAAAACAGAACTGGATTCACTTGAGCACATTTTCAACTGCATGGCATATCTATTTAAATACTTATCGAGATTTTTGGTGGAAGATTTGTCACCAACATATCTTGCGGTTTCTGTTCTCTTTAACCATCACAAACAATTCAAGGGAAAGGTCATCAATAGGTTTGTGGCTGAAGCTCTGTCATTTTTGCTCAGAAAATGTTCTGAGCAATCTCTCAGAAGTGTAACACGCACAATTATAAAGAACACAGTCGACCAAGCGACTTTATCCGCAAGAGAATCGGCTGTGATGTTTTTCTCCACGTCCATGAAGTCATCAGGTCACACTGTTTATTCCAAAAGCAGAACCATTCTGACGGTCGTAATTGAGGAGGCTAGCGAATTTTTTGCATATGATATAGGAGTTGCCGTGTTTGAAAATTTGTTGCATCACGTTGATTCCATGACTTCTGCCGAGATTATTGAGCCTGTTTTACAGTATGTGAGTGCCCAGGACCTGACAGAGAACAGAATGGCCACCTACTGTGCGAGACTATTGTTTAATGCTGCAGGTTTACGCAAGGGCTCCAGAATATCTGACTGGGACAGTCTTTTTAAAACATCTCTGCCAGTGCTCAAGTCAATCAACGAAAGAGTCTCGCAGGGCGAGCGTGACGGTGAAGCAGAAGCAATTATGCTGGCGTCCTCACTGTTTCAGTACAGCAACTCGAAAGCCATCACGACGCAACATGCTAAGCTGTTGTCCTCGACTAGTCACATGATTCTTCCGCTTTGCTCTATTCTTATGGAGAGCTCTCCGGAGAGATTCAGCCAGTATGCGTCTCATTTCCTGCAGAAACGTCTCAATGGCGATATTGAGCCGAGTTCTGCTGCTCTCATACTGCTGCAACTCTCCGAACATGCGGACCTTTACAGTCCGCAACTGAAGCAGTCCAAGGCCGTCACTGTTCTGAATAACAATCTGAAGAAGGTCTCCGAGAGTGTAGGAGATTCGTCTGCAGTTGACCTCTGGTGGAATCTCGAGTTGGCTACAAAGGCAGACGAAGCTGTGCTTCTCGAAGTTCTCACAACAACTTTGAACAAAACTATCGCATTATCTCCAACTATAAGCAGCGCTATTGTTGGTAGAATTCTAATTCTTCTTAAAGATAGCGCTGATGCTTTGTCTTCTGCGATTAAACTCTGTCTTGCACACATTGATCTTCTTTCCAAATCACTAGTATTCCTTCGGGGACTAGGGGTTTGCTTTTCTGAAATCTCTCTGGAAAAAGTGAAGCTGGAAAGTGAACAAATTGAATCATTATTTGATGTTATAACCCCAACCCTGTTAAGTGATCAACATGATGGCAGGTTGTCTTCCTTAAGGATCCTGGAACGCCTTTACCTAATGCGCGATTTTAATGTTCCTAATATGTTGAGCGACTGTTTGGCCATAGAGCAACTCCCTTATGATATTGACAGCGCCAGAAATGTGCAAATGAAAATTAGAAATTTGATGAGCACTCTTGCCCGTTCTCCAAAAGACAAACGATTGGATGCTATTGTGTTTACATTCGTATTCGGATTGACTTCAGTGCGGTTTCAGCCTATTTGGACATCAGCCGTAGAGGCCGCATCAAAACTCCCTGACAGGGACTTTCATCTGTCATGGACTCTTGCTCGTCGCTGCCTTGATCTTGGCGAAAGCGAGTCGGATGCTGTTGACTTTGCAAAGGAGATTGAGGAACCAGAAGTAGAATTTCAGGACGAAGATGAAGATGACGAAGATAGAAGTAAACCGAATGGTACATCTTTTCTTGAAACTCAATACGAACCACAATGCACCAACCTCAAAAGTATTGTCACATCTGTAAAACAAGAAGTCGATCAGTTTCAGGATGCGTCAGCGTCAATAGTGTCGTTTGCGGAGTCGTCACTGATGCCGGATCGTGCTGGCTGGACGTTTCGATCTCAGGTTTTGAAGGTTCTAGAAAAAGTCCCCAAACTTGCCGAAAGCCATGGAGATGTTATGGCATCATATCTTGCAGAAAGTGCTGATGAGTGGAATCACAGAGATCAGATCGCTCTTTTGAGTATTTTTGCCCTTTTCAAAAAGCCACAGTCGATGGACAATTCTGACATGGTATATGACACGTACTTGACGTGGCTGTCGTACCCTGACAGAGATGCGCAGACTATTGCTCTGAAGGCTGTTTTAACTTTTGGCGAACCTCACCTTGTCAAATACAAGTCCAACTTGAATGGCCTGCTAGACGATGCACGATTTAGAGATGAGGTGACGGACTTCTTGACGGAGGTGGAAATAGATGGATCGATGAACAGCGAAGACAAACCCTACGTCTTGCCCGTGGTTGTCCGAATATTGTTTGGCGTAATGCAATCGGTAAAGAAAGGTGCTAATGGTGCCAAAGCTGGTAGAAGATTTGCCGCAATTTCTGCGTTGCAGAACTTTGATTCTCAATATCTGGATCAATTTGTGGATCTCGCGACCAGCTATGTCGATTCTGATAATGGAGAGGACGTCACACACGATAGAAAGCATCGTAATAGAATTACAGGTCTTCTGGCATCTTTAACAGATATGCTCAGAATTTTGAAAATGGGCCTTTGCACTTCATTTGACAAGATAGCCAGTACCATTCTTTACTGCATGAGAGTGTGCCAGAATGATGAATATTTGCTACGGACGAGTATTGAATGTTTGTACGCAGCCCTCAGGTGGATGGAGGGTCCGTGGCAATCATATTATGAGGATGTTTATTCGTTTCATATCCGTCCTTCGTTGGAAGATGATTTTGTAACCAAAAATCTGTCAAAGCCGTCTACCTTAATGAAAATCTTTGGACTGATGGTCAGCAGAAAGGACTTGGCACCATTTCTTTTGATCAACGACGCGCTTGCTATCAAAAAATTCATAGAGTGCCTTACCTTTGACAAGATTCATGATAATGTTGTGGAGCTAATCATGGATGCCATGGAGTCTGTGTTTACCGACTTGAACGGCAATGATTGTGCCAGTAAACTGACTGAAATAATGGCGCCTGTTATGTTGGATCGTCTGGATTACTTCTTTGTACGTCACTCTAGCCCTGATTTGCTGTTGAAAGAGTCTAATGTTCTGTTGCATTTGGCGACAGCAGATTTGGTATCGGAGAAGCATGGCCAACGTTTAGTGGCCGTCTCCCTAGAAGCATTGAAGAAGGGCGATAGAGCTGTGAAAGTTCCTGTAAAGCTGAGCATCTTGCAAACCCTTCCAGAGTTGCTGAAGCGATCTTCTGTGGAATTCTTAGAAAATGTTTGGGTCGATCTTAGTCACTTGTTTCGCACATTTGAGGAGAAGTCTGCCAGAGAGCTGCTTTCAAGCTTGTATCACTACATCGGAAAGCGTGTGCCTAAGTTGTCTACGGCGGCAAACCTCGTGGTGGATATTAACTCTTACCAGACAGGACGTGCAAGAATATCGCAACCGGATTTTGATCGAAGACTCTCTGGATTTCACATTATTAACGATGAGCTGAAGCAATCAATTTCTGCTATGGAGTGGTACCCAATTCTTCACTCTGCATTACATTATGTGCATGATATTGAAGAAATTCCTCTGAGAATCAACTCCTCGTTTACGATTCGTACTTTTGTTGAGTCAGTGAATGGTACTATTGATGAGGCAAGACTGGATTTACTCAAAACTGTACTTCTTCCAGCTGTCAAATTGGGTTTCAGAGAAGAGCCCTTAATTCGTTCGGAGTTTATTGGTATTTTCAGTCATCTTGTCTTGAACTACGACGAACTTGCAGATCTGATGCCCCTTCATAATGAAGCTGACCCTGAAAATAGCTTTTTCCTTAACATTGTACATGTCCAGGAGATCGAGCGTCAACGTGCTATTCAAATGCTTGGATCTATGGCAGATCAGTTCTCACCGGACCACATTTTCGAGTATCTTATTCCACTGACGGAAACATATGCGGTAGAAGGAAATGTAAGAGAAGTCAGACAGGCCAATATTATTGCGAGGGCCAACCGAGCACTCGAGAGGTTAACAGCTTTCATTACTTGGGAACAGTTCAGAACTATCGCTCGTCGCTATGTGAAAAGAATTGATAGAAAGCCAGAAGAAATCAGAACAACGGTGAAACTAATTGGCGCACTGTCAGATTCTGTTGCTGATGTCAAGGTTTCTAACGAAGAGGAAGAGGAAAGAACTATTTTTATTGCTGATGTTATTGTTCCTGCTCTGAAAGATATTCTGAGTCCCCACCGTGCCCTCAAGAAGATTGTAAAGCCATCTGATGCAGCGCTAGAAATATCACTTGTCACTAGATTGCCATTGGCTTTGTCCATTGTGAAATTCATGAAGTGCTTGCCGAAGGATGTGCTGCTAGTAAAATTGCCTGGTACATTAACTGAAATTTGTCAAATATTGAGGACCAAATCTCAGCAGACCAGAGACACTCTACGTGAGGTTCTGGGACAAGTGGCTTGCACTCTTGGATCAGAATACTTGATATTTTTGATAAAAGAAATGAGAAGTGCACTGCGCCGTGGTGCCCATGTGCATATCTTGGGATACTCAATTCATTATTTGCTTGCTGAACTCCGGAAAGCTGAGCAGCTGAGAGCTGGTGATTTGGATGACTCTGCAGAGATTATTGTCGACATCATTATGGAGGATTCTTTTGGTGAAACAGGTGCCGACAAGGATGCTGAGGACTATAAGTCTGCCATGAAGGAGGTAAAGGCCAACAAATCGTACGAGACAGGCGAAATTTTGGCCTCCAACTTGTCTCTGTCAAAATTTAATGTGCTGTTGGAGCCTATTAGAACTCTTCTTCTTTTCAAGAAGCTTTCCTCTCATATTGAAAAGAAGCTGAATCTATTGCTTGAGAGATACACTCTTGGATTGAGCAAAAACCCAGAGAGTGAAAACAATCTGAATGTTTTGATCATGTGCCATCAGCTTTATTTGCAGTCCGCTCATGACAATGAACAAGAAGTAGCGGATCGAGACGCGAAACGAGAAGCCGCTAATGATTTTGATGAGGACTATTATACCATTCATCTTGACTCCAAGGCTTATGGAAGGCGAAATCTGCGTTACCCCGATAACCTCCACGTGCTGAAAACCTTCGTGCTCAATACAATCAGATCGACGCTGAGGAAGCAGGTAGACTTGGTAACCCCTGAGAATGTCGCTGGATTCCTCCCATTTTTGGAAGAAGGTGTTGTATCGAAAGCTGAAGGAGTACAAATTGCCAGCGTTCGTTTAGCTACCTTGGTTTGCAAACTACCAATCGCTGGACTGAAAACTGATCTATTTGCCGAAGCCGCACTTGATGGCGTTATTGGCTCTGCTGATACCAGTAGTAGCTTATGCCAAGCATGTTTGAAGTTTTTAGCGATAATTCTTGATTCTCACGATGGCGTAAGAACAAATGAAAGGGCAATTTCTATGGTTCTAAACAAGGTTAAGCCGGATATTGAAGAGCCTGACAGGCAAGGTGTCACATTTGAACTAATCAGAGCTGTGTTGAAACAAAAGATCATTATACCTGAAGTGTATGAGCTGATGGACGATGTGGCTAAAAACATGGTGTCCAATCCCCAAGCAACCACTAGAGAAGCTTCCCGCGTAACATACATGGACTTTTTGACTGAGTATCCCCAGGGTGAGAAGAGATTGAGAAAACAGCTGAGCTTTTTGATCACGAACCTGCAATACAGGTCTGCAGATGGAAGAATATCTGTTATGGAGTCGCTCCATTTGCTGCTCACAAGTGTGGACACTGCTGCATATGAGAACTCTCTCATATCCATGTTTACAAGTCTTGCCTTGGTTCTGATCAATGATGAAGAACCTCGATGCAAAGAGTTTGCATCTTTGCTCGTGGGTGAAATCTTGAATGTGGCTTCTTCAGCTCAGAAGGAGGAGATCATCAGATTCTGTATGAAGTGGTTAAATAGCGCTCAGCTTTCCAGTGCAGCATTGTTGATTTATGGTGTTTTCTTCGAAAATATTGGTAAGGAAGATCGTCTGCACGTTTTGGTGACCGAGCACTGCATTACGTCACTGAAACAGTTGGCTAAGCTGGATGACATGGGGGAGGGAGATTGGCAGTCAACCTACAATTCGTTGACTTTTCTGCGCAAGATTTCCTTCGAACCAGCCCTTGATGATAGAGAGTTAGTTACATCCATTGTTGACTGCTTGGTCTTCCCACATCCCTGGGTTCGTCTGTCAAGTGCGAAGTTGATTGGAGAATTATTCTCTGGCGATAGCTGTTCCATTGCCAAAGAGCAGATCGTCATGCAGTCAGTTGCACTCCGCTCAATCGAGCAGCTTGCTGCCAAGTCAATTGGTGAAGCGCTGGCTGTGCAAATTGTCAAGAACCTGGTATTTGTGATTAAAAACTGGGAAGAGGGACAGCTTACGGAGTGGAATCTTGCGAAGAACGCCGACGGCGATGATGATGACAACGAGAAGAGTCATAAATCTGCTACTGCTTGGTTGATGAGCCGACTTTCAAGAATTGTTCGCAGAGTGAAAGGTACAGCTGATTTAACCCACTCTCGAGTTGCCTCTGTTCAAGTGATTGCATCATTCATACACCTGAGTAGAGTTGAGCGATTGAAAGAGCTTGGCGAGACTATCATTGATGGCTTTTTTGAGATTTCCAAGTCTGAAGAGAACTACAGAAATGAGGACATAAGATCCTTGGTTGTTGAAGCTTTGCAAATGATGCAAAATAAGCTTGGGGTAACCGTTTACTCTCATCTTTACAACATTGTCAGAAGAGCTGCAGATGCCAGACGTGAGGCCAGAAAGAAGGAGAGTGCGCTCTTGGCAGTCAATGATCCAGCTGCCTTTGCAAATATGAAGATCAAAAAGAACAAGGACGAACGTGAACGTCGCAAACGTCAAACTAAAGAGGACAGTTTATATCGTCCAAAGAAAAAGTCAAGACGTTAGAATTGCCTGCATTATTTATTGTAATTCAAAATACATTTTTTGTGCATAAATAGTTCGTTATTTGGAGATCAAGGGTATTTATACTCCCCAAGCGGGCAGTGCGTGAGCGTCATTCTCCAGAGCAAATGAGCGCTCAGAGTAGGTCTTGGCAACCTTTCGGTATACCTTTGTCTTGTCCTTGGCCATTGACATGACGAAAGCCAAAGCCTTCTTGCGGTCAATGGGACGAGCATCCCAGTCGCTGGATTCTTCCATCATTGTGAGAGATGCAGAGTCATCAATGCTGTGAGCCGAGGAATCTGTTTCCTCAGTTTCTTCTTCGGTGAGTTCTGGGATTTGCAATTTAGGGAAGGAATCTGGTTGCAATGACCAGTCATATTGAGCAAACTTGCCGCGGACTTCGACATTGACAATCGCCGCAGAACCCACTACCGGTTTCAAGTAGTTTGGTCGCATTTTCTCATTGAAGCTGTCGCTTTCCTGAATTGCCCTAAGGCGGTCAGCGGCCGGCGAGCTGTTCTTGGACGGAGTCGCAGCGCTCTTGCGCGACGAATGCCACCAAGACTTCCAGAGCATTTTTAATGTGCAAAGCACTGCTCTGTCTGGCTTTCAATGCAATTGAAGAGGTGGGTGAAGGGGGTTGGTTGTTGTTTGTGTGGTTTTATTTTGAACGAGCCTAGTTGGGAATATCACGAGGTCGATCATGAATTACGTCAGCAACACAATAAGTTTCATTTCAAAAGTCACGTGCCGCCACTTGATCTAATGCTGCTGATTGCTAGAGACTATCTCTCGTTCATCACTGGACATGGCTGTGGATGAGAGTGGCAACAATGCAGCTGAATCGAATGTAAATGCGGATTATATTGCGTTAGAGTCCGCTCACAACTTGCTTAAAATGCAGCGCGCCCAGGCACTGGCAGACATTAGCAAGCTACAAGACATGAAACGAGAGGCGCTGGAAGACCCGGAAGCGCTATTTGATAAACTTCAGACGAGAGAGTTCAATGCACCAGTGCCTCAAAATATTGTCAAAATGCCACTCGTGAACCTGGCTCAGTATACTGGTAAAACAGACGGAACTAGCGCACTGGATACAGCCTTGAAGAAGGGTATTGTTGAGAATGTTCAGGATGCATCGCAAGTGCGTTTGTTTGAGGAATAGATTACCACCGATGTGTCTGTTAAGATACATATTCGAGACTGCCAAGTGTGTGAGGGTTATCTGGGGTCACTCCAACTGCAATGATTTGGCCGTGGCCATTCTGTGATTTGACGCGCTGTGATCTTTCACTTGCGCAACTCTGGGAAGAACAATCTATTGAAGACGGTATCCTCCAGACGAGTGGATGCTAGAGAATCTAATGACTTCTATAGATGCTATTTACATATGTACAGTTTTATCGCTTCTTCTTGACCTCGACCTTGGCCTTAAGTTTCTTTGGTGGACCCTTGCCCTTTCGTCGCTTTTCAGCATTCATAGCAAGCCTGTACTTTTGGTTTGCATCTTCAAGATGCAAGTCTGGGAATGCTTCCTTCAGCTGTCTGAACTTTGGAATGTTCTCCGATGGCCAGTAATGAGACGAGACAAGATGTCCTTTGAGTGGTTGTCTGAGAATCTTGGCTCCGGTTCGAACGTTCTCTGGATTAAATGTTTGGTTAAAGACGTGACACTGGGCCTTTGCAAGCTGCAGTAGCCGGCTCTTTGCTACTGAGCTCATTTGTATGTTGATGCTAATTTTTAGGCGGTGAAGTTGAACCACGCTGAAAAGTGAGTCACGTGCAAGTTTAAGAGTTTCAAAGAGTTTTCAGACAGAAGTTGAGGGTGACAGGAGAGTACTGAATTGCAGGGATATGGTACCTTGATAATGTAAATATGCATATTTTGTGCTAGTCTGGTCTATCCATATGCTTTTCGGCATGTATGGGTTTCTTGATCTCACCCACTGCAGTGCTATTTTCCACTGAAATATCCCACAAAAAATTCAAAATCTATCCAAGCTCTACGCTCATAATGCCGACGCCGTTATCGTTCTCTCCGAGCGTCTTTTCACGCATTTCCCCAGAGCTGTACCTTCAGCGTCACTTGGAACAAGGCGTGCGACCATCTGGGCTTCGCAAATTCGACGAGTTCTTCCCTACAACTGCCCAAACTGGAGCTCTCAACAATCAGATTCAGGGCCAAACAGAAACCATTGGATCAGCTGTAGTTAGATCATCTGGAAATATCGTCGTATGTGGTATCACTATCGGTATCTCGGGGGATATCAATGGAGGAGGTGTGTTTCCAAATGTTGAGGTTGCTCGAGGCAGTGGACGTCTGGCACCTCCAACAGGTGAAGAAATGATTATTTCACAGACCTGTTTTCAGAGACTGAGAACGCTGCAAAAGACCGAAAAGTATTTTAATCTGGATGAGAAGTTTCAACTATCGTTTGCCGATGCTGAGGATGTTAATGATAGATCACTTGTCGTACTGGCATCTGTTCAAGTATTGAGTAGGTCTGGTCCGTGTGCTGATGCTGTATGGAGATGCATTGTCGAGGCTCTTGAAAACACCACAATTCCACACTTTTCCATCGACTATGATTCACAAAAAGTGGAACTGATTAAAGATAGCAGTTACAAACTGGTCAAGAAGGCGCTGCCCCGTAGTTACACCTGTGGAGTTGTTTCAAACGGATCCAAGAACATTGTGCTAGCACAGCCGGATGGTGTAGTGGAGGAGAGCGCTGTGAAGTCGCGCATCACAATTGTGGGAGATGGAGACTTGCTGACATCGGTCAGTATTGTAAGTGGCAGCGACGGTGCCTCTATCATGGCCTCTGACATTCAGAAGGCGCTCAATTTGTCGCCAAACTGATCGTATTTATTAACTCTTGGCTATCAGCTAGCTACTAGATCGTACACGTAGAATTCTTGTAATTGCATACACCGGGGCAATGCCCCGAATTTACTAACTCCTTGGCTTGCGTTTTGTTGAGCTCTCCCCATGTCTGGGAGCATGTATGAGATCAGCAGCTACATTGTGCTTTACCGAAGTGAAGGTTGGCTTGCCCAGAATTTGTAGGCGTATCCGCGCTAGGGCCAAGAAACCAATCCGAAAGGCAACCGAAAGAATGCCGGTGCTAAAATCCGAGAATAGCAATGGTTAACTGGCTGCCTTGTTTATTACGCGCTTGCGCAAACCCAATCAAATCTATCATGTAGGCACACATTTAATTGATCTGCCCCAACCTGTTGAATCCAACCACGTACTGCAGCACATGCCGAGCCGCCGTCAGACCGAACGGCAGAGCGAGCGGCAGATTTAGTGGAACGGCGAGATACAGATAAATTTTAGCACAAAAAGGCACAACAAAATGCGCATTTTCACTCAATGAACCAAAGTTTTTGATCTGTCAATTGCCACGTGTTTGTTCAAAGGGTTCCTGCTACCACGTTGTGCAACGTGCTCTCCCTTTTTTCTGAGAAATCGACCCTGCATTTGGCAGAGCAGAGCGTCGTGGACAAACGTCTGGCCGGAGGAAAACGGGTTGCATACACCACCACACCAACAGGAAATGTATACACGCACTTCGATAGAGGATCGCCCTTGTTTGGACGCTAATCTGAGTGGTCTAGAAGATCGTACAAATTAATTTTCCTTTAGCAGTGACGGCCCACGAGTCCTACGCATCTCGTTGGCCGATAGATCTCGCCCCTACCTTATCACGTTCTGATGGCTAATTTCATGCTGTGCCTTCGGCAAAAAAAACCACAGAAAAAGCAAACACTTGGCCGAAACAAAATTATGTCCAAACCCTGGACGAGCTTTGTGAATAATATAAATAAAAATGTCCGCCAGATGTGAAGCTCCTTTCATCAACCAACACGCAAATGTCTTCCGTCACTGTTACTCAGCGTCGCCCGTCGCTTTCGGCCGACAAGAAGGTCCCCACTGGCCTCCAGGGCATCGACACCTTTGGCAATAAGTACGATGTTCCAGATTTCACCATTAAGGACGTTTTGGATGCGATTCCTGCCCACTGCTACAAACGCTCCGCACTCAGATCTTTGAGCTACTTGGCTCGTGACTTGGCTTTCCTCACCCTGTTTGGGTACATTGGCTACAATTATATCTCCTCCATCCCCTGGCTCTCTGTCCGTATCTTGTCCTGGACCATCTACTCCATTGTCCAGGGTCTCTTTGGTACTGGTGTCTGGGTGTTGTCTCATGAGTGTGGTCACGGCGCCTTTTCTGAATCCAAGACTCTTAACAACATTGTCGGCTGGATCTTCCACTCTTTTCTCCTCGTCCCTTACTTTTCATGGCAGATCACCCACTCCAAGCACCACAAGGCTACTGCTCATATGACTAGAGATATGGTCTTTGTGCCAAGAACTAAGGAGCAGTTTATGACCATCCACGACTACACTGAGGATGCTCCAATTGTTACTCTGTACCACCTTGTTGTCCAGCAGCTCTTTGGATGGCTCACTTACCTGACCACCAATGTCACTGGTCAGAGATATCCAAACCGCTCCAAGTTTGTTCAGAACCACTATGTTCCAACTGCTCCAATCTTTGACAAGAAGGACTTTTACAACATTTTGCTCTCCGATCTCGGTATCGCCTTGATGCTCACTGCCCTCTACTTTGCTACTGTCAAGTTTGGTCTCTCTACCGTTGTGCTCATGTACGTGATCCCCTGGTTCTGGGTCAACCACTGGCTCGTCCACATCACCTACCTTCAGCACACTGACCCTCGTCTTCCTCACTACGAACCTGGTGTATGGACCTTTGCCCGTGGTGCCGCTGCTACTGTTGACCGTGACTTTGGCTTTATTGGAAGCTTCATTCTTCACGATATTATTGAGACACACGTTGCCCACCACTTCGTTTCTAGAATTCCATTCTACCACGGCCGCGAGGCTACGGCTGCTATCAAGAAGGTCTTGGGTAAGAACTACATCAAGGACGATTCCAGCTTCATCACCTCACTCTACAGAGTCGCTCGCACTTGTCAGTTCGTAGAAGGCGACAAAGGCGTACTCATGTACCGCAACTACAACAAGATTGGAGTTCCGCCTGCCTCTCAGGGTCAGCGTCTGGATTCATAAGTAGCCTGCGCTTGTTTTGTTTTTTTTGTTTGTTTTGTGTTTTACAATAAATTGTCTTATGACAACCCGTTATATAGTTTCATTGCACTGCATCTTCGGAGTGAAAGACGCCTCTCAGCAGAGCAGCACTGTTTTATCTATTCCATTTTCATGCTTGTCGTCGTACGATTCCTATCAACTGGCATCGCATGATTCGCTGAGGTACAATTGCATCTATGTTACCAATAGCCAAGCTTAAACTAAGCAAATTCCTAGGCAATATTGTTTCATTCCTAAGAAATAAGCTCGTCATGACCATCCATAGCCATGTACTTCTTAAAATCAGCGCCTCTCTCAAGAGCCTTCTTGACCTCATCAGGGGGGAAGTATTTCCCAAAAATAGACGCAGGCTCAATAGTCTTTCTACCATCCTTGAAGACGTAAGCAGATACCGCACGTGCATGCAGTACACGTCCCTGGCTGGTTTGGAACTTGGAGAGAATGTATACCCACTTCTCATCGAAACCAGCAACGGACGACACAATATCGTAGCGTTGAAACGCGCCCAACTCCTTTCTAAAAGACGCTGCAACTGTTCCTAGTGCAGTATACGGGAAGTGGCCGTTATCCCTCTTGAACTCTTTGTAGAACTGCTTAAGCAGGTGCGTCATGAGATCACTCCTCGCAATGTCCAGATCCGAAAAGTAAGTAGAGTTCGTCTTGTGCAGGTTCATATCAATCTCTGTTAGTGGAACGTACATTCCAAACGACCTGCGCTCGAAAATTGACTTTGCAAGCTGTTTCTTGAAAACGATAAAGTTCTTGAATATCTGGAACAAGAAACGAATCGACCATACAAAGGGCATGGACTTGTAGTTCGTCACCACAAAGATGAGCGTTGCCACTGCAAGCTTATTCATGATTATTTCTAAATTCTATGGTTCGAATTGCAAGAGCAAGTGCAGCAAAACGAAGGTTTTGGTACAGAGTTCGTTTTTGCTTAAGCGTGTGGCGTTTCGAGCCTCGGTATGTCGGTGATAAACATGCCTTAAGGAAAGAAGTTCGGGGGGCCGTGCCCCAATGTTCGGGAAACGTGCTAGCCGGTATAGCGAGGTTTCTACCAAAGGACCTACGAAAATAGTTTAAAACGCCGCTCTATGTTATAATAGTACAATGTAGCAACTCACCTCACATAAGATAATAAATCAGTGCTAGCTACAAACAGGGTGACTAGGGTGCTTTACCACAACACAAGCTCTGGGGGTATGACCACCAGCCAACCTGAGATCAGTTTTACCTCCTCGTCTCTTGGCTCATACGCTGCGAAAAGCTCATATGCATAGGATCAAGCTCCGTCACTGCATCTGGATCGTCTTCTTCATCCAATGTCACATTTCCCACTACAATGGCACCGCTGTGATTCACGTTTGTCCATGATCCGCCTAATACACCGTGTGAAATCTCAATCGGAAGACTACCGACAACAGCTGGTAAATTGTTATTATCCGTTTCCTTCTTGTATGCAAGCTTTGGTGACGGCACATTGTGCTCTTCAGCGACACTATTGGCCTGCTCGTCTCGGTAATAATCCGATTCCATTACCTCGTCAAATGCAAACTCCAAATCATCGTTGACCTCCGGAATGAGCTGTGGAGTTTTACTCTCAGTCGAGGATACCAGAGTTGGTACACTGCCGAGTACTCCATTACCACGGGTGTCTCTTTCGTCAGAAGATTCATCCACAACATTCTTTGATGACGCTGGCTTAGCATCTAATTCTTCTTCCGATCGCTCAGGCGACTGCACAAATGTTTCTTCTGATTCCGGTCCCAACGAATCGTTAGACAGATCCTCTACCAATGCTTCTTCCTGGTCGTCGCTTTCGATATAATGGTCATTCTCACTCTCTTCCACAAACACCATCACGGTGTTTCTCTCTTCTGCAAAAATCACTTTCTTCGCCGGTGCATCTGAATCTGTTGGGCGCAATTTTACACCCTTGCGCCCTCTTCCAGCTGCAGTGATTAAAATGCTCTTGGTCGGCTTTGCTTCTTTCTCGTCGGTTGCTTCGATATTAGTTTCGTTAATGCTTTTTGCTTCTTTATGCTCTGCCACTCCCTTCTTGGCACTGTTTTCCATCAATTTAATGCGCTCCTTTACTTGGCCCTCAAACTCTTGCAATTTGGACCCAATGTATGTGCTAATCTCCTGTTGTAGCGATGTTTGCGTCTCATGAAGCTCAGTGACGGCTTGTAAACTTAATTCGTGGATTTGCTTACGCAAATCTTCTGACAGTAACCGATACAGGTTTACCTGCGGCAGGTTTTGGCCCTCCATTTGTGTCGTCTAATATGGACAGCTATGAGATATGTTAATGTAGTCGTTGTTTTGTCTAGCGTTACAGGGCAATCATTACAACAAGGATCTATCTTGGGCTGCCAGAAATGATCTCGGTGAAACGGTTGAAGTCTTTGCTGACGTTTAACTTGATGTTCAGTGGGTGTTAGTGGATCCTCGGGGGTCTTCACTTGTGTGTTCAGCAGAGTGCTCCGTGAGTTCAGTGAGCCTTTCTATGTGGGGCTTTCTCCAAAGTGCAAGCGGTAGATAACAAGGCCATTTTCTTGGTGCGTGACTGGGCTTCAGGTGGGAGTGGGGCGCTTTTTGCGGTCATTTCAGTGGTGGGCTTGCATTTTTTTAGTGGCTCTGGCAGTATTGGGACAGCCAAGGAGCCAAGCTCTGATTTCACATGGCGTCAGATCAAGGCGGCATTATCGTCCCGATATCGGGGCGATTGATGATTCAATGAAGCGGCGAAAATGCTCGCTTGTCGACCGACCTGAATTAGCGTTGCTTTCCTCAATCTTGCGAGATCAGTGGCCTCAATTTTGTTCTGTCCCAAGGTGGGCATCACCCCACTACGAGGATGTCAGTAAACGACCACACCGAAACAGGTCACCCTTCAGACATTATAATATTGCCACCATAGTGAACAGGTAATGAAGAAATAATGACATGTTCTCTCTATGTATCTTATAGCTAAAGTCAAAGACACTGAATAATGTAGAGATCAATAATTACAAAGTCGCCCATAATAAGGATTCGTACTCAATTGTCTCACTTTGATATAGCCCATTGTCGAAAGTGACATCCAGCTCAAAGCTGTCAAATCTAGATTGACAACTGAGCGCGGCACAGGGCAAAATAAAAATAAATAAGTTTTCAGGAACTATAGCTCCTCATCCATCTCCAGATCGTCTTCCGGATCGATCAAACCGTCATTGTCATCACTCTCAATGTCTGATACAACTTCAAGCTCCTCCTTTGCCTTTGGCTTGCTGCTCTCAGGCACGCCAGCCCTGTCTGGAATACCCATGTCCTTAATAAGCGCCGTCAAACTCTGCGCCTTTTGGTTAGCGGCATCTTCTTCTCGCTGCTTCAGAATTGCATCTCTCTCAGTCTTGTAATCTGCTTCATACTCTTCCTTCTTCTTGTCTACAGTCTCCAGAAACTCGTCAAAGCCTTGGCCAGTAAAGGAGGACACCGACACAAAATCCAAGTGCTTGTAAAACTCTTCAAGCATTAAAGACAGAGAGTTTACCAAGGATGACATGTACGTTTCTTCGTGCTCCTCAGAACGCATATCACTTTGAAATTTTTCAAAATCAGTCATCCATTCTTCAGCAAACTTGGAACTCTTCAGATCAGTCTTGTTGAAGACAATAATCATTGGGAGCTTCGTCTTGTAAAGAATAGAGCAGGCATATAGCATATTTGAAATAAACGTTTCTGGGGATGCACATCGAGGAGTGTCCACAATGTAAGCGATAACTGTAGGAAATGAAGATGCTAGAGCGTCAGTAATAATTGCACCAGATGCTGACCAAATGAAGCATTCAATCTGACCAGGCGTGTCAATGATCACTCTTTCGTAAGTGTCTGCTCTTTTCTCGATAATGCCCAAAACCTGATCAATCTTGGTAGCAAACAAGTTGAGCGATGTCATGATTGCGCCATTAGGGCCGAGGGAATACTTCTCCATAACTTGTTTGTAATTGACAGAATCCCTAATATCAATATTAGTGGCAAATGGCACTTTGAGGACTGCCGGATCCAAGTTCATCACATAGGGAATCTCTTTCTTGGCATGTAAATGAGCATTCAATCGTTGCATGAAAGTGGTCTTGCCACTACCTGCCATACCGATACCAAGGATATTAACAGTCATGATGAAAAATAAAATAAATAAATACTAATGGTTGATGTAAATGGTTGATTTACAATTATTCGAATCAACGGTTTTGTCAGCTCATGGAATGGATCACTAATTTTTCTGAAGGGAGGGTAACTTTCGACACTATTTTTTTTCGCGGGCCAGTAAATGTTTCACTACTGCTGTTTACAAGAGTAAGTTGAATACCTCATGGGGGCTCCAAAATGATGAAAAACACTTCACAGACCTGTTCCAACGCTTTCGAGCATGAGGATACACTAGTTATCGCATTTTTTCTGAAAAGCTATTGTGCAAGTTTCGCGCTAACCCAGAATCCATTATTTGTAGCTTTTAGTGTATTTTAATCCACCCTTCACACCAACCTTTTATACGTAGTCCAGTGGCGTCAACCAATTGAAGATGTCCACACTTTTGATTCCGGCTGTATCTGCGGGCAATATTCCACAGCTGGCTGCTGATCTGTTGCTAAACACATATGACTTTCGCTTTTTTGCTCAACTTGATGATAGGCATCTGTACCCGTTCGCTGGTCCAAGAGATACAGTCAATGGTCAAGACAGAGAAGGCAACAAGACTGTTACAACTGCCCTCGAGGCGTTCAAGCTAGTTGATTCAGATCTATATTTATTGCAATTCCGCACCCCCATTCTGCCAGGACAGAAGACAGCGTTCATCAACGGCGTCCTCAATGAATTTGTGCAGAAACACAACATTGCAAACGTCGTGGTTTTGTCATCTTCGCATGCTGGATTCAGACCGAATATCCGCCTCGAGCGTCTGACTAGTCAGAGCTTAGTTGAACGTCTCAAGCAGTTGAACATCTCGGAGGATCCTGTCAAGATCACATCTGACTCACTCCCAGAGTCTGGCATTACAATTGACGTTTTGAGAAGCGCACTGACTAAGGACGCTTCTGCTGTAGTTCTTTTTGCCTATGAAGGCGACAACGTTGCTGATGCAAAGGAATTGGCGACCTCAGTAGCAGCCGATCTTGGATTGGAGAAGACAGATTGGACGCATCCAGACTCTTGGAAGGGTATCTACGGTAAGGCTACGCCAATTGGCTTGGAAGAGGGATTATACGCTTAGAATAGGTGAAGTATCTAGTGGAATTGTGAATGGTACTGTTGGCAGGTCCAGACGACGGCCGTACCCTAGATATTATTTTCTAGGAGGCTCAAGTACGCCAAGATCGTCTCATTATTGAACCCTGCAACCCTGCTTCTACGCTAAATCTCGAACTCTCTATTCAATTGCTCAGGCTTCATTATTGCCTAGAAGTCCAAACTTTATTTTCACCCCTTCGTAGTGAAAAACTGTCCCAGAATTGTCTCACGCTCATGCGAATCGGATCGTCCTAAACCAAATGAATATGAAGGAACAAGGGCCAGAACGTATCATCTGAATGCCGCAGAATCCGCTCTTGCCGTATTTTGAGACATTAACAAAATAGCTCATTGAAACAGCTAGTAGGTTGTTGTGTTAATGGCCGCAGGCTGCAGGTCCCCACTATTGTGGCACCTCCCCCAGCATTTCCCATTCGGCCCAGTGTCTTGCGATAAGTCAGCGAGCGAAGCGCTAAGTCACGGCAGCCCGACGTGCAAAATTGGCGGACGGCCTTGGCGGATATGGAACTTGGTACTGATCGCAAACTTAAAGCCGCCTCAGAGCGGTATCTACCATGAACTAACTCGATACGTCAGTCGGGGCTTCGGCGCAGCGAAACCGACGTGAACCGCAGCTGTGGTAGCCTAAGGTAGCCCACTAGCCGCAGATGTCCCAGTTGCTTGAAGTGCTGATTGTGGGTCCAAAGCGGGTCTCACTGTCTCTCAATTGACCCCAACTGAGCCATATTGGCCCCAAGAAGGCACACAGGCGGGTCTCGCACGCAAGTCTTGATGTGAACAGGGTTATTACAATACGATTAGGTGAGTCTGAGCCATAGCTCGAGGTGGTTGGAGCTCTCTGGTTTGGTGCTGGCAGTCCTTGTGCGATGCTGGGAACAATGTTAACTCACAGTCTATGGTATGGAGCTGTTAGTGACACAGTCGCAGCCCTTACCACGGCGAGCACTGAAAAGACAGGAATCAGGCACCGTACAGCATAGACCATTCAATTTAGTGCAAATGGACTGGTAGACGATCGCCTCTTCAATGGTCAAGTTGGGGCGACAAGGTACGTACCCCGGGCTACTGTGGGCATTTATTCGTTAGTCTATTGTTGGGTCGAAACGCAGAAGTCGATCGACGGCGAATGGTCGGTATGCCAGTGAACAAGGACACGGATAAACGGCTCCATTCAAGACATCTGCGGTTTTACTCGCAATTCGGGTTTCCGAGAAATTGTCACTTCTGGTAATTCTCAATGGAATTGCTTGCAGATTTCAAAAAAACTCTGGGATAATATTTGTACCAGAAGGGTATCATGCCGCCTTTCGGGGACCCTTGCCAGTTGGTTTGTGTGCCGGCCAGGCGCCGCGCCGCGGGCGCTCCCACTGTGCAACTAGCCGTAGTGACTCGAAGCACCACCCACCGTCGGGTGCCCTCGAAGGCGACCATTGACAGGGTTGGAAATTTTTCAGCTGAAAAATCGAAAAAAAAATTAGGAAATTTCAGATGGCTCACGAATCGGCAGGAGCAGAAGAAAATTTTTATAGCTGACTAGACGATATACTCTTTTCTCATTTCACGACAGCGCTGCTTAACCATACCATAATGTCGCAATAGCTAGCGCAGCCAATGCCACCGTCTGATATCGGCATTCGTTCGCGCGGACGAGTCCCGATCAGCGAGTAACTGGCCCCAGGCCAGTACTAACTGCGATCTTACAGCACTATTAGTCAATTCGCCTCCGATAGTTGGCGGCTTGCCCTATAAGGAACTGTGCCTTCTATCGTAAGAGTCGGGACGCAGGAATGCCCGTTTGGTGAGGTCTCGGTGGGCAACCACTGGCAACCACTGGACGACCATTCGGCCACTAGCAACGAGCGGCAGCAGACTCCGGAGCTTGCGTAGCAACGAGGTTATAGCACTGCTCAAAGACTCTTTTGTGGTTCGGACGAGCATCGGGTAGTGGCTCGCCCACGGAGTCCACCGTGGGGAGTAGCTGGTGACCAAGTAATTTCACTGGGAGTGACAAATCTGAGGAATCGTTGATAGAGAGATATTGAATGGAATGACGGCCCGTTACTAGCAATGGAATACTTGATCACGGGATTGTGGCCATTAGAATAGTCGTCAACACCTCAAAGGCTGCAAGATGCAAACCCTTACTGGACCTGCTACATGTTGCCCTGCTGTTCGTCGGGCTCTCCATCATGCAGGCAGTAGCCGTTGGGAGAGCCACTATCTCCCAGAGCTTTGTGACTGGCGGTTGGGTATTATCTGACAGCCGTCATTGCCTCAGGCTGTGCCTGGCAGTGGCGAGATGTCATAGCCCAGCCATGATTAGCTTTATTTTTTGCTAGTGGTACTTGTGAGTTGTATTCGGGTCAGCGAGCGTCAACCTCGGCTGTCCCCATGATTGCAGCCCCTCAGCGATTCCCCAGGCTACAGGTTCCCACAGGCTCCCACAGGCTCCCACAGGTTTCCACAGGTTTCCACAGGTGCCCACATGTCCACCACCACCCACCGTTTGGTGACAGGCTCTCTACTGGTGGTGAACCACATGGGGGTTGCACTGTGGTAGTAGCGTGCAGAGCTTGGGGTACGCGGCCACTGCAAGTGCGCACGCACTGGCCCGCAGACCGTGAACTTTGTCAGGTGGCTCAGAAGTGGTCCCCGGCGGCGGTTGCAGCCGAGTGTGATTGAGTATTGTACTAGCTGCGTAGCCGCTCTTTTGTTGCTCTGACTGGGTCCACTGTCTCAGCAATCGTGCCAAGAGCAACGATCCATCGCGGGCCCTGTTGGGCCCTGTCGCCCCAAAAAAGGGCCTTCGCTGCCACCACTCTAACCGCTTTCGCCTGCCAGTTTCCTGCTTCCTGCTGCCTCTCGAGAACGGTTTCTGCATGCAATACCTTTTGTCACCTTTAGGCACTTTTAGGCGCCGCAGCAAATAGGGCGTCACTGCATCCCAGCTGCCCAAGCGAGGGTAAAAGTGCTTGGTGAAAAAAAAGTTGCTTTTTTGTCTTCTTACTGCCGTGGCCCGCTTCAATATAAACCCCCCAAAGTTCCTGGCCGGAAAGTTGACCTTGATTTTTCGTCCTTGCAAGTTCACGTCCTTTTTTATTGTCCACTACGAACCCTTTGTCCTCCAGTCCTATGACTCTCAAGCGTTCTCTCACCACCAAGTTCACCAAGCTTAAACGCCGGGTAACTCCAACTGACTCCCCAGAGACCATTACAAGTCTATCGAGCGGGCAAACAACACCAGGAGCCGAGTATTCTAACGAAGAATTCATTGCTCTGGCATTTGAACAGACCAAGGAAGTGCCCCTCTCATCCTCCTCAACTCTACAGCTCGACCCTGCCTTCGAATACTTCCCCCCGTCTAATGCTCCTGCTACACCCACATCTGTCACCTCGAGCAGCAGTCGCCGGAGCACGCTGAGCGGCTCGGGGCCCCAGACAATGGGCTCGTCGCCGCGGCCGTTGTCTCGACACTCTTCCTCAGCTGTGATTTCTTCGCTCGCCTCACTTGCGCAGCTCGGCCCCGCGCTATCTCTCAAGTCCGAAAAGTCGGAGCCTGACCTTACCCACACCGATACCTCCAGCGACGGGTCGTTTCTTCATGCTGCCAAGCCATCAATGTCCTCGAGCGTCTATTCCTCCGTTGTCGACGCCGACGAGACTTTTGATGACGCTGCTGCCGACGCAATTGCCTCGTCAATTCTGGAAATAGCTGTGAAACAGGCCGACCCTGCTCTCAACAACAATGTCTACGCTGGCTCGTGGATCATTTAATTTATAATGTTACGAATCTTGTATGAATAATGAATGGAAAAACGGGCTGTGCTCGTCTGGTCTTTGAATCCTTTGTTTCATCTTTTGCTCTTTGCTTCACACTTACTGTAGTTTACTCTTTGTTTGCCTTGTCCTTGGCTGTTCGCTTGTGGTTCCTTGCGCTTGCCGTTATTGTTTGAATGTCTCACTGGGCCCCGTAATGCTGCCGGAAAAAGTTGTCAGAAGGCGCAACCGAGTGGTCTCCGGTCGGCGTATGGGAACTGACTAATTTACCCAAATGTTCCATGCCAAATGTGCCGATATCCTCATTGCTTAGCCTTCTTTGGTTAGACTATGGGGTTGTTGTGATATACCGGATCCTTAAACCCTTCCTCGATGCGCTATACTGGTATCGTGCAGATGTTGGCCCGCGTATACCAACAAAATAAAAATTAGATTCACACTAGAGCGGGATTTCGCTTAAAGATACACTACAGGTACGATAATGTCGCTGCTAAAATGGCGTCGTAGGGCTCCCTGTGTCAAGCTTCCTTCTGCTCGCTCCAGCAGCGCCTTTGTTATCTCACACGGCTAAGGCTCTCGCATGCGGCAGCGCTCAGTACAGCACGCCGATCATTGCCTGTCAAGCGACAACGGCGTAGCCGATTGGTAACCATTCAGCATGCTGCCTCGCTCTGTCCGGCGCGCAACGGAGCTGCTTGGCCAACCACAGAAGCCGATTTTTCCCACGCTAACCAGATGGAGGTTCCTGCACTAAGGCTCCGAAATTCATTCCGACCGGTTTCCGACCATCCGCTAGCATCCCTCCCAGCACCCTGCCCGGGACCTGCCCGGGACCTGCCCAGAAACAAGCTTGGGGGCCTGCTTAGGAGCTTGCAGCAAGCTCCTCGACTCATAAGCACGAGAGAGCTGCCTCACGAGGGCGGATGGCAGACTCGAAGCTAGATCATCGACAAGGCTTCCGCGAACGGCTGCAAATTTCTTTCTGTGTGCCAGCTTTTAGCCTTGTTGCAAACACTGCGCCAATCTGAGAACATGTTGTGCGATTCCGCAGGGCGGCAACGTTTATACCGGATAGATCATCTCAGCTCTTATGGCAGGATCAGCGGAAGATTCCAGGTTACAAGGAATCGGGTAAACACCCATGTCAGTTATTCTCGAATAAGCCTGACTACGTCTAGAGTGAGTTTATAGTTTGTTTATTGCTATTGGCGAAAACCCTGCTCTTGCCACAGCGATGGTACCGATTTAATGGGGCATTGCCCCATTAGATAAGAAAACTCAAAAGCCGGTGACAAGCGTAACATGATGGGTGATGTATCTACGATGCATATTCCTTGTTGAGTTGACTTGTCCAATGAGTCTCATCTCTCTTTATTGATGACTCTCTCCTCTCTTGCCCAACGCTCTTACTAATAAGGTTGTGCCTCTCATCATAAGTAAATTTCACCCACAATTTTTTTTCAGTGATCTGAGCGATGCTGGAGTACGCAAACAAACTGGTCTTAGCGCCTATGGTGCGTATTGGCGACCTGCCAACTCGTCTTGTGGCACTAAAAAACGGTGCTGATCTTGTCTGGGGCCCAGAAATCATTGACAAAAAGCTTGTTCAGTGCTCGCGAGTTGTTAATGACAAGCTGAGGACTGTGGATTTTGTGGACAAAACAGGCCGCTTGGTTTTCAGAACCGCTCCTGACGTTGAGAAAAAACAGCTTGTGTTTCAAATGGGTTCTGCTTCCCCTGAACTGGCGGTTCAAGCCGGTAAAATCGTTGCCAGTGACGTATCTGCAATCGACCTCAACTGCGGCTGTCCTAAGCATTTCTCAATGCACGCAGGAATGGGTGCTGCGCTGCTAAAGACTCCAGATATTCTTGAGGCTATTCTGCGCCAGCTTGTCTCTGAGGTTGGTGTTCCCTCAAATATCTCCATCTCCGTCAAGATCCGCCTACTTGAGACTCTTGACCAAACGTATGACTTGGTTAGAAGACTCGTCAAGACTGGTATCAGTCACCTCACACTCCATTGCCGAACAACGACAATGCGCAACAGAGAGCCTGCGCTGAGAGAAGCTCTGCCTGAAGTAGCAAAAATTTGCCATGAAGCTGGTGTGACTTGCTATGTGAATGGTGATATTGCTGGAAGGGCTCACCAGAGAGAAGTTCAGTCGAAATATGGATTTGATGGCGCTATGATTGCCAGAGCTGCTGAAAGCAACCCCTCATGTTTTGCAGAGGTACCTCTCAGCTGGAGCGAAGTTTCGAAGCAGTTTGTCGAGATTGCTGGAAAGTATGAAAATAACTACGCAAACACAAAGTTTTGCCTCACAAAAATGATCCCTGGCAAGGAACCAGTTTATCAGCTGATTGCTAAGGCCAAGTCTCACGAAGCTATTGCCGAAGCTATAAATGCGGTTGATCAGACTGCAGTGGCAGAGAATCAGGGTAAGCGCACTCTCAAGGACTTTACAGAGCAACCTTCAAAGAAGCCAAAGTCGGACGTTTTGGAAGATTCCAAAACACCGGCATCTATCACCGTCTAGCGAACCATCCAGCATGCAACCACTGCGTTACTTTGGTAGTTGCTATTTATTATTGCATCTTGTAGAACCTTTTATTTTAGATAAGTTGGTCTATTATCCTATGTACAAACCGTTTAAAAATGCAAACGAAAAATCTTCCAACGGAGACGCTGATTAGAATAAGCTTCTCTTAATGAGGCACCAGGCACCGGCAGCAGTGGTCATGAGACCAGAGGCAATAGCCATTTGTCTGACGCCCTTGGTGGCCTTAAATACAGCACCAGCCAGGGCACCAGCACCCAGCGAGTTCAATTCATCATGCTTTCCACGAAGTTGTCCGATGCCGGAGTTGATGAGGTTGTAAGTCATTGCCAGAACACCAGCAGAATTACCCAAGAATGGACCTCTTCTGGTGACAGCGTTGAGCACACCGTTGAGTCTCAGACGAGCAGAAGTTGAGTCAGCGGTCTTCCTCATGCCTTCTGCAAAGCCGTAGGCGCCACCAAGACCAAGAGCGGACAGGTATACAGCACCAGTACCATAACAAAGATCATCGGTCCAGTCCTTGATGGGAATAATGCCATGAGCACCAGGCAGTTCTGTTAGCGTCTCATCTTCCAAATTCAGGTATTGTACCTCGTTATCAAGACCAGCAAGTGGATGCAACTTTGCAATATCAAACTGACCAGCCCCACCAAGAACAGAAGAGGCGTCTTCTGCTGGCTGATCAAATGAATATGTTACTTCTCTGACTTCGTCCTTCTTCTGCTGCCCTCCAAACAGAAACGACATTATTGTGTGCTCTGAAAGTTGTTAATACAAATGGATGCGGGGAACAGAGGTAAAAATATTATATGCGTCTTTGCCCGTCTGGTTGTTGAAGTTATTTGTGGCCAAATAGCTGCGGTAGAGACAAGTTTCTTACGAAATTTCAATAATTTTTCAGCAGGCAAAATGTGTAATGTTATGGGTGCTTGTCGGCCGCAAATAAATGGTCACGTGATTTCGGCTCAAGTACGGCGAGAGAGGGGAGTTGCTCAGGGGTATGGTGAAGTTAAAGATTCACTAGCAAATTTATTTTTTATATTTCCTCGGCCTGTTTCTTATTTGTCCGTCTTATGCATTGCTACTGCTGTCAATTTGAATGTGCATTCTGTTGTAGTCGTAAATGTGGTCGTCCTCATCGTAATATTCAGCTGCTGCACCAGCTGTTACCGTGGTAGGATTAGAATCTGATACAACAGAGCCCGCTTCATCGTCAATCGCCTTTACTCGGGAGCGTTCTGGTTGCTTTTCGTCAAAGTACTGATTATTGACAACAGTCCTGGTTGTGCTGCTGGATGTAGTTGAAAGGCTTCGGGCAAAATATGTCGGAGGTTTTGGAGAATCAATTGCGTATCTAGCCCATAGAGTAGAAATGGGCAGAGAAATAGCAACGGCCATGGACGACAAATAAGAAAAGTTGACTCTGACGGCGTGCTGATCAGGAAGCACATTGTTAAGCAACACCAGAAATCCAGGAATCAACATGCACTGAGACATGCCGATAAGGATCACATATCTGGTCTCAATCTGTTGCATTCCAAGCTTACGTCTGCGGAGCAAACAGATTCCAAGTTTTATCGAAAAGATAGCTGACACTGAAAGCACAGTAGCCGCGAATAGGGGCTGAACAGATTTGCTTATCCTTCCAAGTGCAACTGACTGAGCCACGCCTTCGGGATGCACTGCCAAGTATGCATCGAGGGACGTGGCAACAGTATAGACGATGAGAGCAGGTAGAACCACACACGCGGCGGCAACTTTAACAAACATCCTACTCCTTTCATCTAGCTTTGCAGGGAATGCGGCAATAGTCTGAAAGAAGAGTGAGGAAAAGATGGAAATCATCAACAAAATATTGATAATATTCGTAACGACAGTGTTTGTAACGTCACCAACAGTCACAAGAGAGAGAGATCCAGTAAAGTACCAAGCAGTAGATGCATATCCTGACGTGAGATATCTCAAATACAGTGCGCCAGAGAGGGAACAGGTGCAAAGGGATGCCATATTAAAGAAAAAGAAAGCACACCTCTTTTCTCTTGTAAGAACAGCATAGATCACAAGAGCAACAAAACAGCAGCCCATCCTAACTCCCATGATGGCAGCATTGGTTATCTCCTGTTGTACATAAGCGTCAAAGTCATGGAAAGTGTAATGAGCTACCACGCCGGAGGTAGTATTAAGAGAGATTATCTGTTGAACGAGCGCAGAGTTCTGGTTTTGATAGAAAGGATCCAAAGAAAGCATTTCGACCTACCACTCTCAATTCTTTCACATATTCAACCATAGCGTCTACTTATAAGGAATTGTGTCCTCTCCATCGATTGTGAATAGTGGGTGATTGTGGCAGACGTACTAGGAAGGTCTGTCCCAGAAAGGATGCGGTGACCAGATGCATAGAGAATAAATAGGGGGGATATTGATAGCGGCCGACAAGAAAATATGAGGTTGCACGCTAAGGGACAAAGAAATTGGCCACTGAAAATGATATTTAGTCGTTGTCGCCGAAACGATCTACCAGCCCATCTCACTTACGATGAACGGAGCAACTGCGGTCTATCATCGCTCTAATGCCGGAAAATAAACGAGTATTCAAGCAGTAGGTCATCATGTGCGACACATCAAATACCGCTACTAAGTCCGTCGCTGAGAATAGCACAAGATGAGGGCACTGTAGTGGGTTTGAACCGCTCCCTTGGATTGCATGGAGCAGCGATATTAGGCATGGAATTACAAAGCTGAAACGGCACGCGATCATAGGCGACTTTCACTTATGAGTAAGCTAAAGTTGCAGTGTGATCTCATTGTGTTACTTGCACATGGTTGCTATATGACCTTAAGCGATAAGGAACCAGACACTGTCTTTAACTTCCGAGTTAAACAGTTCTATTGAATCCTCTCAGCGTACAGTTACTGATGCTGAAAGCAGTCTCCTCTTTTGATTCGCTATTGGGTGTCACAGCAATTGTGTTCTGAGAAGTCTCGTACCTCCTTGCATCCGCGCTGTGGATTCTACTTCTGGGGGACCCATATTAGGAAATGTTGGAATCTCATCCTCCCATCCATTACTGGGTAGCCACAACAGGGTGTTTCCGAACCTAACTAGTTACCCGGTGAGACACAGGTTGACATTGTTTTGGGACTTTTCGAGTATTGAAACCTTTGGTAGAGACAACGGGTTTCCTCCAGAGAGAAATTTCAAATGAGCTCTGACGGAGAGGAACGAAAGGTTCGCGCCATAATTCATGACGACGAAGACGATGAGCTACGTGGAGATGAGGGCGGCACCAGTAGTGAAGGAGATGGCGACCGTTTAGATGAAGGTAGCCTTGATAACTCATCCGAAGAAGAAGAAGATGATGAAGCTGAAATGCAAAAGGTCAGAGACGGCTTCATCGTCGACGATGAAGAAGAAGATAATGAAGGTGATGAAGATGTCGGCAGAACAAAGAAAAGAAAGAAGAAGAGAAGAAGAGATCAAGCTGAGGCATCGAAACGGTCAGATGAAGAGCTAGACGAGGATGACTTGGATTTTCTACTTGAAATCAATGGCCAGCAACCCCGTCGTAATGATGAAAGCGGTCAAAAGTTCAAACGATTGAAACGTGCCGCTGGCCAAGATGCTGAAGAAGACGACAATCGTCGTGGTGTTTCTCTGACAGACCTTTTTTCTGATGATGAACAACAAAATGATGCCGAAGTAGCACGACCTAGTCGTTTTCGCGACGAAATGGATGATTTTATTGAAGATGATGAGTTCTCTGATGAGGAAAGACGAAGAGAAGAAGACCGCGAGATTAGGAGTAGCAGAACGGAACCCAACAGAGCTCTCGATTCAGAATTGCTTGGTATTGATGAAGATAAACTAGGTGAAATCTATGAAATTTTTGGCGACGGTCAGGAGTATCAATGGGCTCTTGATGTTGAAGAAGATGAAGAGTATGAAAAGCTCGAAGAACAAGGAGAGGAAGAACTCAAAGACATTTTTGAGCCCGGTGAGCTGCAAGCCCGTCTTCTCACTGACAACGATAACAAAATCAGATCCCAAGACATACCCGAGCGTTATCAGCTGCTACGCTCTGTTCTCAATATGGACTATCAACTGTCGGATGAGGAATACGCCGAGGAAGTGGAGTGGCTTTCTGAAAAGCTGCTTCAGTCATCAGATGTGGGTAAGAAAATCACGGGCATTGAGTCCAATGCTCAACTGAAGCCGCAATTTTCGAAGTGTGTCGCCAAAGCACTAGAGTTCGTTTCTAAAGATCAAACTGAGGTTCCAGTTATTTGGACTCATCGTAAAGACTATCTTATTGTCGAGAAGTCACCCGATGGTACTACAGAAAATGGAATGCTTCTAAACCAGGACGATCTTTGGAACCTTGTGTATTTGGACATTGAATTTCACGGAATCCTTGAAAAGAGAAAGGCGGTAGAAAAGCTATTTGCGGCCATCGATACATCAGATATTCAGTACGAGGAAGTTCTGGGAAATAGCAAGAGTCTTTTGGACTATCAGGATCTTATGGATTACCTTCAATTTACTTACTCTGCCAAGATGAGAGATCAAAACAAACGTCACTCTCGATTTTCTCGCTTCGAGCGGATTCGTAATTCTTCTGTTGTTAAAATTGTCGAAGGGTTCGGTCTTAATGCGGCAAAGCTTTCTGAAAATATTGCTACTGAGACGAGACTCAACTATGCTGAAGACGAGAAACTTGACCCTGTCTCTTATGCTAGGGAAATTCTGGATAAAGCACGAGAAGACACTCCTGATGACCTTATCACTTCCTACACACCAGAACAAGCGCTGGAGATGGCTGAGTCGCTTTTCGTGGAGGAACTTTTTCACAGTCCTAAAATCCGTCGTGCTTTTCGCAAGCATTTCACTGATAAGGCGGTAGTCAACATCGTACTGACAGACAAGGGTGAGAAAATTGATGAAGCCTCCCCATTCTATGACTTTAAATTTGCCATTAACAGGACCTTTGATGAGATAAAGCTGAGAACGCCTGAATTGTTTTTGAGAATGCTGAAGGCGGAACAAGAAGGTTTGGTAGGTGTCCGCATTCAGTACCCTGACTATAAGAATTCATTGTTTGAGCAACTTCTTCAACTTTTCACCAGTGATAACGTCTCATCAATCGCCACTTTGTGGAATGAGGCCCGCAGACGTGTGTTCAAGGAGGCATCGAGGAAACTTGTTCCACTTATCACCAGAAACATTAAGGAGGATATGCGTATTCATTGCGAAAACCAACTTTTTTTTGATGTGCGTAAGAGCTTTACTCACAAACTCGACAATGCTCCTTATAAACCAAAAGAGTACGTTGCTGGAACAACGCCTCGTGTATTGATTCTTTCAGGTGGTAGCTGTAATTTTGAGAGGGATGCTGTCTGGGCCGTTGTTGTCGATGAAAATGGAGACGTCACCCAGAATGTCAAATACGGTGACCCAAGAAAACCTGAATTTTCTGGACAGTTTTCGCAGCTGCTTAATGATGAGGCGCCTGACGTGATTGGAATTTCTGGCTATAATGCAAACTCGGTAAGGTTATTTCAAGTGATTAGCGGTTTGGTGCGTGATAAAGGTCTTCTTGCCGCTGGAACAGATGATTTAATCGAGGTTTTGTGGGTCCAGGACGAAACTGCACGTCTTTATCAGCAATCGTCCAGGGCAATACAGGAATTTTCCGATCAGCCAACGCTTCAAAGATACTGCGTTGGTTTGGCCAGATATGTACAATCCCCTCTCCTCGAATATGCCGCCCTGGATGATAGTGAGCTTGCTTCTATTCTTATTCACCCACATCAGAATCTTTTACCTACAGAGTCGTTTCAGCAGTGTCTGGAATCTTGCTTTGTCGACATTACGTGTGAGGTTGGGGTGGATCTGAATGATGCGGTCAACTCCTCTTACTACGCGAATTTGGTGAAGTATATTGCTGGACTTGGTCCGAGAAAGGGCCCTGCTGCTCTGCAACAACTTCAGCAGATTGGTAACCCTCTGCGAAACAGAACTGAATTGGTAACAGAGGGACTTACTGCCTCCAACATTTTCTTCAATTGCGCCTCCTTTATCAAGATTCCTCATAGCACGAACCGTACTGTTAGGGAGGAGACCGAAATTTTGGACGCCACTAGAATCCACCCAGAAGATTATGAATTGGCAAGGAAGATGGCTGCCGATGCTATTGATGCTGATGAAGAGGATATTGCAGGCTACGAATCCAGTGGTGGTGTAGTGGCTCAGTTATTACAGGAAGATCCAGAAAAGCAGTTGAATGAATTGCTCTTAGATGACTATGCTCAGCAGATTGAGAAGAACTTTGGTCAGAAGAAAAGGGAAACCTTGGATCTCATCAAAGATGAACTGATTCAAAACTTCTATGAAAAGCGTTTGCCTTTCCAGAAGCTATCCAATAAGGAAGTGTTTACAATGCTGACTGGAGAGTCACCTGAGACTTTCCATACTGACACAATCACCGCTGTCAATGTTCAGAGGGTTATGGATAGGGCTCTTATTTGTCGCCTCCCTTGTGGAGTGGATGGCCGTGTTGAATCTAGGTTCATGTTTGATGATTCACGTGGCGGCAATCAAGGGTACAGGTCGGCACGTTCTTCGTTCCAACCTGGCCAAACTCTACAAGCAGTCATTATTCACATTGACTACGAGCGGTTTATGGTTGACCTGTCTGTCATCCCTTCTGATGTTTCTAGAGCGAGAGATCGATTGCGGGCACAAGCCGCTCCTAGAGATAGGACAAAATGGGACTTCAAAGCCGAAGAGCAGCTCCGTCAAGAAATGAGTAAGGTGTCTATCACTACTGGCTCATCAATTGGTGATGTGGACCAGAAGAGCAAGGGCAGAATCATCAAGCATCCCTTGTTTAAGCTGTTTGATTCTCACATCCAGGCTGAGGCATACCTGGCTAATAAGCAACGTGGAGATGCGGTTATTAGACCTTCTTCTCGTGGTTACGATCATTTGGCCATCACTTGGAAGGTGACCGACGGTGTCTACCAGCATCTCGATGTCGTGGAAGTCCAGAAAAACGGGTCGAAGGTGTTGCAAGTTGGTAATGAGACTTATAGCGATTTGGATGAGCTGCTAATAATGCACATTCAAGCTATGAGCAGGAAAGTTGATGAGATGACGGCCAGTGAGAAGTTCCAGAAAGGTGCTCAGAATGATGTTGAGAAATGGTTAACAGTCTACCTGGACGCTAATCCTATGAGATCAACTTACGCATTCTGCTTTGACTACAAGCGCGCAGGTTATTTCTACCTTTGTTTCAAGCTCAATCAGAGATCACCTGTTCAGTTTTGGCATGTTAAGGTCATCCCTAATGGTTACGAACTGATGAAGAATGTTTACGCAGATGTACGATCGCTGAGTAACGGTTTCAAGCTGGTGCTGATGAATCAACAAAGCATGCAGTCGCGCAGAAGATAATGAGGACAGATATGTAAAAAGAAGGTGTCAGATAAAATAATTAATTCTTGAATGCAATGTATATTATAGAGAATGCTCAATACTCGTTGAAGTCATCCAGGAAGTACTCCTCAATAGGAAATCCAAGTTCATCAGCTAGCTGTTTGATGAGACGGTATGAAACGTTGATTTTCCACCTCGTTTTTGAGTCTAGAGGGTCGTTTGAAGATGTGCGCAGAATAAGCTTAAGCTTTGTGAGAGTAGCAATTTGGATACCAACGTCAATGGAGCCGTTGACAATCTGATCTTGAGGGGTTATGGCATGAAGAATGGCCAACATTCTCTCGAAATCAAATACAGGGGGAGCTAGAGATCGTGGGTTAATGGACAGAATCTTTCTTCTTGACGTATCCCTTCGCTTGGCACGCGCATCCTTTGCTAGTGAAAAGAAACGAATGTCATATATTGGCGGGTTGTATGATGCAAGGTATGCTGCGCACAAGATGTACCTTGACTGAGTTGTGAAATCACTTTCCCTGAGTTGTTGGTCACCCTCTTCCAGTGACTGCAGGGAATCCCTGACAGCCCATTCACCGGTGAACAAGTATCTTGTTTCTCTGTAAAGCTTTACCTTATCATGGGTGTTTAGCTGTATGCACTTTGCATAAAACTTGGGGAAGATTTTCTTAGCAATATCCATCAAAAGAGTTACATCACCTCCGCAGTATGGATAAAAGGATGTACAAACAAGAAAACAAAAGTTCTGCCACTGAGCATCATCCCATACAGAGGGACTGTGGGAGTTGGTTACACCGTGCGTGTCCTCGTTCTTCACAGCAAATTCCCTATCTACATCCATATTATCACCATCTCCTCCTGACGCTTCAGCGGCCAACTGCGTAGCTATGGATAACGTACTCTTGTTTAGTGCTCCTGAGATCCAATCCCTGCTAAAGTTATTCGCAGTCAGAACCTGTCCACACTCCTCTACAGTATATCGCGGAAAGCGTAAATGCGGTGCCGCTGTCAACAGGAATGGACGAGGTTCGAGAGATGAAATAACGAAAATCACTGTCAAGTTGGACAAACCCGTAAGCTCTTGAATGCGTGAGAAGCACGGGTAAAGATCATCGGGAGGGTCCTGAGCTCTGTCAATTCGATCAAGAATCAACACATGGGCGCGCTTGTATCCCTCAGCCTTAAAGAAGGTTGTCAACATTGAGGCAAAAAATGAAAAGTTCTCGACACCTTCCAGCTCTGCGAGGGGGAATCCTGACGACCGTTTGATCTCCCTCAATACTCGCTGCAGCATGATTCTGGTGGTCGTACACTTGTCACAAGAAATCCATGAAACGTCGATATCCTTCTGTGGCCATCGCTGTGAGCTCATGTACTTCAATGTGTGACTCTTGCCAGTAGCTGGAGTTCCATAGACGACCAGCGCCTGCGGATTGAGCAGTGGATTAGCATGTATCGTTGCGTCAAGAATCGCAACTTGTTCATTCCTGGCTACCACATCTGCCACGTCCATTGCTCAAATATATTATTCATAAGTTGAATTCGAATTTCCTATGCAAGTTATTTGGCAGGTAGACGCCTCTGGCGCGCGATCAATTCGTTAGCTCCCGACACTACATTTCAGTGGAAAACGTGACTACCTGCAAGACTCAAACGTCGGTTTATGCCAACATGGAGAGCTCGGCGGAAGCAATCGACTTTTTGAAGAAGTTGGATCTTCTGCCTATGGTCCTTAGTCTCATAGAGAACGTTAACATTGGCTCTGTATCAGCAAAAGACATTGACAACGCTGCCGGTTCAATACGTGTAAAGTTGGAGAGAGCCAAAAAGTCTTTGGATAGAATTGAGGGCCTTGACATTTCCTGTGAAGACCAGAATAAAATGATTGATGAGTTGCAATGGAAGATTAACAAGAAAGTGGCGTTCCTCAGTTCTATTCGCCAGGAGGCGAGCGACAGTGACAACCAAGGAATTAAAGACAAAGAAGATAACAAGGAAGTTAAAGTCGAAGAAGATAACAAGGAAGTTAAAGTCGAGGAAGATAACAAAGAAGTTAAAGTCGAAAACGCTGAAGAAAACGACGAGATGGAGCTAGAATAACTGTACGAGATCAGTGACAGCGAATCGTCTCTTGAAAAGCTGAAGTACTCCTTCAGCGCTATTTATTGATACAAAGGTCTATGCCGTAAAAAATCTTATATCTATGCTAATTAAATTACTTTCTATAATAAATACTAGACGCGAAGCGTCTTACTTCTTGCCGAGAGGCATGATGATCTGAACAACGTTCTCTTGGCCTTCTTCAGCGAGTAGAGGAATGACGATGAGACTAGCTCTGTGACGTATGTCACAGAGCTCTCCTTGTCCTTCTCTTGAGGGTATATAGTGAGATCAATACTACCCGTTTCAGATTGATCAGTGTCACTGTCACGATCCACGAAAGCTGCATAGTCTGACGCTGAGGCAAAGGGATTTTTCAATTTGAGTCTTGGCCGGTCGCTGGCCGGTGGCCGGATATAATCCTGTGTGAGGGTAAAGGTGCGGAGAAATGTGGTCGCTGGAATGCTCTTGATGGCTGTGAATCTGAGAGGGTCAATGGTGAAGATGGTACGCTTGAGAAATGCATCGCTGTTCAGATTTGGACGATGCGGATGAAATGCAGGCAAGTTCAACAGCTGATCTGCTCTCGGTCGGTCTACGGTAGCCCAAGCGAGCATTTTGCACACAGTTGTAGCAACATTGTCGTCGATTGGGGTTCTTGCAAAGAGATGATCGTGCAGTTTTTCCTGCGACGTTGATACTGATTCCTTCAGCCTCAGCACCTCTCCAAACAGGCATTCGTAGTACACCAAACCAAGGGCATAAATGTCCACTGATTCTGTATAATTGCTTCCAGATTTCATCTCTGGGGCCCAGTATGCAGAGCCACCTACCGGGGATTCAAACACCGGACGCTCAAACGTCATAGACCCCGCGTAGCTCAAGTCGCAAAGCGATGCGTGTCCACGTTGGTCAAGAACAATGCTGTCAGGACAGATATTACGGTGAGCAATGCCATGCGAATGGAGAGCTGCCAATGCACTGGAAATCTCCATCATCCAGAGAGTGACTGTTTCTGCACAAATTCCATTGTTCAGATAATAGCGAATGTCGCCACCTACCTTAAACTCTTCAACTAGCACCATATAGGGATCCCAGTCCGAGGCAACGGAGTCTGTGAATGCAGTGAGAATATTGGCAAGTTTATCGTGACGGACTCTCTTGAGCGCGTCAAACTCTGCTAGCATTGAGCTGTAGGTTTTGCGGCCCAACCTGAGGACGACTAGTTGGCCATTTGTGTTATCGGAAGCGAGAAAGAGGCGGGGATGAGGGGCAATGTACTGATGGATGTTGTAACTAGAAAACGATGTTGCTAGAGACATATTTTCCCTAGATGAAAAATAGTGAGGAATGAAAACGACAAGATAATTTGACCGGCAATTTTGCAGATGATGCAAGGAAGCTTATTGTGCAGATCCGATTTGAGGCTTGGAAATTTCTTTGCCGCTAGTTTCGACAAAATATCGGGAAATAAACCGTTGGGCTGTACATGAGGCCGTTATTACCCAAGTTGGCTGACGACTGGGCCTAATGGAAGAAAACGGTTGCCAGAACGTCAGCTTCGGGCGGGACTCAACTTGCATTAATTAAAAAAAAACCTCAATCCTCAATGGCACATCAAGTGTGCCCTGTGTAAGGGCCTAGGCCGCTAATTCGTTGATGAGCCACTGCTCTGCTCGTTCATGGGCTCTGGCGGACGCTCTCTCTTGAGCGATCATGTGAGGAACAAATGAAATGGGTGGGTTAGCAAGGCTTGATTAGCGCTCGAAGGTTGGAGTATCACACTAGCTGCGCGCCCCTGTAACAGCACTAGGAGTAGATCGACGATTTCTGTGGTTAATCAGAATCATGTGGGAACATTTGCGTTGAGGACAAGAACTAGCTTTTTGCCATTTCTCAAACTCATTTGGGAAGTGATCTCTGCATGCCATGGAGAGGTGAGGTCTGGTCGGCAGGTTCCCGTGATTCACGTGATGGCATGCCCGTACTTGCGAGGCAAGATGGCCACAACAACGCAGGCAAGCGGAGATCTAGAGGCTAAGAGAAAAAAAGGCGCCTCAAGCCTCATTAGCCACCACGAAACTAGGCTAAGAAATGTCGTCAAAAGGCAGGCGAGCTAGATCTGATTACACAGCGACACGGCGTCAACCCGGATCCTGTGCATGGGAATGATCCATTTGCAAGGGGTTGGACAACCCGATGAGAGAGGTTTGGTCGTCTGGGCCGCCCTCGGGCGGTGCTAGAAAGAAAGCGCAGGCAGGGAATAAGAAGAATAATCAGAATATTCTCTACTCTTTCTGAAGTTCCCTGATGGAGTGAAAACTATTGCATAGTCTCTGTATCAGCGGCGAGATGTCCCGAACGGGCGGTCACTGGAGGCACCACTGAGACACTTTTCCCTGTTGGGTTCACAATGTCTCTGAATCAGCGAGAACGACAAGACAGGCGCCGCGGCTTCTTCGGTAGGATTTCTAGAGCTAATCGCGCGGATTGAGTTGCACTACTAGAGCACATTTCAAACTCCATCTGCACTAGCCATGAACCTTGTTCGCAAACCTTGCACGCTGGTGTCATTCTGAACCTGCAGACTGCAGGTGCGCAGCGGGTGGGTTCCGGTGGGATCCAAGTGGTTGCATTCAAGCTAGTCTTTGGCGGTCCTTACTTGTATTGCAGCCCTCTCTCTGCCCCCAACCCCGCGCGCTCAATGCTTACCGTGGTTGTATGGGCAAGCTGTGGTAGTTCTGAAACAAGGCCGCCCCACGCAAAAGGGAAGCAGCATTTGCGCTCAACAACACTCGCGTGTGGACAGTCCACGACGCTCCTCCGCTCCCCAAAGAATAATGACATAAGCTTTCTGGGCATTCCACGTATCGACGTCTTATTTAAGAAACCTTATACAGCTAAACCCACCGCGTTGGCTGCATGACTACATACTGCGCTCGTCTGCTGGGCAACCTGCACACCCCCAAATAAACTTCCCGAGAATGAGCCCTTGAGTTTACAAAAAGTAATTTCAGGGGACTCCGCGGTTCCCTGCAGAGGTCCTCCTCCACGACTCTCTCGTTTCAAGTTCACTTTATCAGAACGAGCCCCGGGCCACTCTGGGCAGAGCTTCCCTTTGTTGATTTCACCCCGTTCTCCTTTCTTCTCTTTGTCGTTTTCCTGCGCCCAAGCTAACTTTTTCCCACAGATCACAGTTTGCTGCCATCGTCGTTGACTTTTCGATTCTCCGTTAACCAAAAGAACTTGAGCAGCATCCATTTCTCACTTTTCTAGTTCACTTTCTGCTCTGTACTGAGTTTTTCAAAAGAACTAGCTTTTTATCTTCTTCTTTGTCCATATCCCCATGACCACCATCAACAAGCGGTCCATTCTCAAGCGCGAGGCTTACTCGCGTTCGGGCTGCGTCCACTGCAAGAGAATAAGACGCAAATGCGACGAAGCAAAGCCCTCCTGCAAAACGTGTCTTGCCATCAAAGAGCCGTGTGTTTATAACCCGTTGTGGATTGTTTGGAACCCGCAAAACGGCTCTGCGCCCAGCAATAACAACGCCGGCAATATGGCGTGGAGAGCTCCAAACAAAAAGTCGTCTGTCAGCAGCGAGGGTTCTTCACAAGATTCGTCACCTAACAGCCCGCTGACTCCTTCTTTTTCAGAAACTTTAAATCGTCGATATAGCCTAGAAGGTGTCAAGAATCTCAACAGTGCGATGCGCAACAACAAAGCCCCAGTAAAGGCAGAGGAGCCAGAAATCAACACAATAGTGAAGGAAGAAGATGCGGCGTCGCCTGCTTGTCCGTTTTCCCCTTACGCTGAGGTCAAGGAAGAAGAGATGACACCTCCGCCTCTCCCCAGCCAATTCCTTTCCTATACTCCAGTGGTCGTTCCAGACAATATTATCGACATTGCTCTGTCATCAACTAACCACCTGCTTTGTGAAAAGACCCTTGACCATTTCCCTACGAACCACAATATCCCGGACTCAATATTTCTCAACATGCCAAAGTTCACAGATGTTGGATACGAAGAATGGAATCGAATCATGCTCGCATACAGGCCTACGTCTTTTGTTAATGAGAGTGACCTTCAGCGATTTCTTTTGATTGTGTTTTTCAGAATCAAGTGCGGCACAAATTATCTACTTGGCACTGACGAGAAGAACCCTCTATGGCGCTTGATCATGAATAATGTCAACAAGTATGATTATCTTTACAATGCTGTCTTGGTTATATCCGCTAAATTACTCATGCTGCGCTGTCAATGCGAGGCGTGGGCCCCATTTGCAGATAAGTACATGGATCTTTGCATGAACACCCTAATTGCCAATATCAACTCCAGAGATAACCCAGAAGAAATAAGTGCGCTCCTCATGACTGTCATGTTGTTGCTTGCAGATAAAAGTGCATCGGAATCAAACACATGGAGAATACATCTTCGTGGAGCACTGCATTTGCTTAAAGCCCATCATGATGCAGATACTAACGATGAAATGTATTGCATCTTGCGGACATGGTTTGCACATGCAGAGACGATAGCTTGGATTTCGTCCCCTCACGGAGGCGTCGATGATTCTTTAGATACAACGCTACTTGACGATACCGAATCAGCTAGCCGAGTCTCTGGCCTTGTTTCTGGCGGTTTCAACACATTCAGAGGGTATGGACAGGCACTGGTACCGTATGTTGTACTTGCAGCTCGTGGATTGAAAGCGCGGCACCTTCATTATCAGCTTAACATTTCGCCCAAGGAATACCAAGAAGCTATACTGGAAATTGAGCATATTGGACGAATTGAATATCCTTTGAAGGGTGTGAAAAATCCAACAGTAGGCGAGTTCATGCAGTTTTCTCATAGACTGCACTGTACTGCGCTGAAAATATTTATTTATTTGAAGCTTCTGATGTATCCGGTCATCGACCCGGTAATTCAGCAGCTCACGACTGAGATTGTCATCGATGTCGAGAGGGCACCCATTATGAAGGAACTCGGCGCCAAAGTGCACTGGCCAGTATTTGTGGCTGGTATGTGTGCCTTGCAATCGAATCAAAAGGCTGTGATTGAAAATGCCATGAACCTTATGGTATCGGTCGGACATTTGCCATCTCAAAACTCTTTGAACCGCCTCAAGAGATGCTGGGCAGGCACGACGCAAAACCGCCTTGGTGCTATTGACGAGCTAGATTCGATTGTGATGTGATTATGAAGCGCTTAGAAACAATGCCACTACGGTACTGCTGCTATATATGAAGTCATTCTTTCTGGGAAGTTCTCTCGTACTTGATATGATCCTGCATTGGTTCACATGATCAGGTTGCCGATGTAATCTAAGGCAGAAACAGAACTGGAAAACCAGGACTATCTGCATAGATCACTGCAAGTTTAGAGCATATATCTCAAATCTACTTTTTTATTAGTTTACTCTATGGTTGTACCCCACATTCTGGTGTTGGAGTGGTGTGTCTTGAAGTATATTTCTTGCCTGAAACGTCGACTCGCGTTTATCACCACATTAACATGCAAAAGCCAGGCTTGGATCCCTCCATAGAAATATATGAATCCGCGGATCCAGAGCCAGAACCTGAGACTCCTGCAGCGCCTCCAACAGAGTCGGAAGAAATTGTTAGCGGGGTCTCCTCGATTGCACGCGTCACCTTTGCAAAGCCACAAGAAACAACAGCTGAAAAGCTAAGGCGAATAGAGCACGAATTGAAAGAAATTCAACAACAAGAAGGCGCCTTTGCAGTTGAGAAACTACAGGAATTGCTTACAAAACTGCATAAACGACCCTCGCTGTCAGTAGGTGGACAGATACAAGCATCTGATACTACGGCACCGGATCAGCAGAAACCTGAAAAGAATTCGGAAAATGAAGCTATTGCATTGAAAGCCTACGCAGAATTGGAACAACGAATTACTAATTTGGAAAAAAAGCTTGGCATTGATCTGATATCGAGTGATAATCTTCAACCAGTACTTCCCCTCCTACGAGACGTGGCACAGAAACTCAAGATCATTGCTACATCACAAGAGATTTTGGAAAGGGCTACAGCTGATCTGTCGTCATCTACGGGTGCTGAGCTGACTAATGACAGCCAGCAAAGTAAGATAGTAAGCAGCCTGTATGCGCGTTTGCCAGAGATTGACAACCTGAAGTACAAGGTTCCCTCAGTTGTTGAACGATTGAAGAGTCTTCAGCGTCTACATCTTGAGGCTGCACAGACCGCTTCGAGATCGAAGTCTCTGGGTGACGCTGTAGATGCTCTGGAAGGATCGCTAGGGACATGGGAAACGACACTGACGAGCTTGGAAAGTAAACTGAACAAGCTAGAGCACGAAAGGAGCTCCAACATTGAAAAGATTGAGAGTTACTCGAAGCAACTGGAAAACTGATGTATTGATCTGACTACGTCCTATTCTCGTTGAACTCCCGCTAGTCGGGTCGAGACGATGGAGTACACCAGAGAAGAAAAGATGAACGTTCTGTACTATAATTTATTACCTAAATATTTGCAAAATATTTTCTAGAGTCGATTTTTTACTTCTGTTCCTGCTCATCAACCCAGTTCCACCTAGTCAGTCTGAGTCACCTCAACTGCTGAGTCCTGCAGGATCCCAATTTAACAGCGGCTCCGGTGTTCACTGTTCTTCATAACAGGAACGATGGAGAGCTGGCAGGAACTTGCAAATAAAATGCTTTCATCCCTTCAGGGGGTGGAAGTAAAAGATACCTATTTCAATTCTATCGCTATTGATAACGACGCTTTGACTTCTCAGTTGGATCTGGAGCTCACGAGCGAGGAGATCTCGTCTGACGAAGAGCCTTCTGGATCATCGAGTGATTGGTTCGATACAATCTGCATAAAAGTGGCTGAAAGCTCGGGTCTCGATAAGGCAGAAATTCAAAGCACGCTCAGAGCATTACTAAGCTCAGATTCGTCGGATGATGAACTACAAGAGAATCTCACAGCAATCGTTGGTTATGATCATCTGGATGCAGTCATTGAGCTTCTACATAATAGACACAATCTACCAGAACAGCTCATGACACAGTCTGAGATCGATGACAAACGGAGGAGGAATGAGGTTGCCCGCAAAGAGCGCAATGCTGACCTGAAATACGCAATAAGCGACCCCAAATATCCCCATGTCTATCGACGAGACGGTGGTGGAAGTACTATTAGTGCTTTTGGTACCAGATATGCATTACCGGTAGGTACAGAACGCATTCAAGTTGAGAATTACGAGCAAGTAACCATCCCGCACTCAGTTCAGAAGCCGTTCCCTGTTCAACTAGTCAGTATCAGTGAGCTTGACTATTTGTGCCGCAAAACTTTTCACAAGTACTCCACCCTCAACAGAATGCAATCTCTTGTCTATCCTGTTGGCTATGGTACAAATGAAAACATGTTAGTTTGTGCTCCTACTGGTGCGGGTAAAACAGACGTGGCGTTACTCTCTGTGCTAAATACTATAAGGCAAAACTCGGACCTCCTGGATGAAAACACTATTACAGTTAACCACGACGATTTCAAAATTGTTTATATCGCCCCTCTCAAGGCACTTGCAGCTGAAATTGTGGAAAAGTTCTCTTCTCGTCTGGCATGGTTGAATATTACAGTGAGAGAATTGACCGGTGATATGCAGCTGACTCGTGATGAGATTTTATCTACTCAGATTATTGTGACCACTCCAGAAAAGTGGGATGTCGTTACTAGAAAAGCAACTGGTGACAATGAAATTATTAAGAAGCTTCAGCTCCTCGTCATTGATGAAGTTCACTTGCTGCATGAAGAGCGTGGTGCGGTCATTGAAGCATTAGTGGCTCGAACTTTGCGACAGGTTGAGTCGTCTCAATCCTTAATTCGTATTGTTGGCCTATCTGCTACATTGCCAAATTTTGTCGACGTTGCAGAGTTCCTGCGTGTTAATACTGAGCAGGGATTGTTTTACTTTGATTCGTCATTCAGACCTGTGCCATTGAAGCAGGTTTTTATTGGAGCCGCTGGTAAAGCAGGTAGCAGGATTGCTCAGCAGAACATTGATGAAATTTCTTACCAGAAGCTGTTGGATAATCTTGAAGAAGGACTTCAAGTAATGGTATTTGTTCATTCTCGTAAAGATACCGTTAAAACTGCCCGAACATTTATCAACAAGGCCACTGTGAATAACGATCTGTCATTGTTTGATTGCTCAGCATCTCCGAGCTATACTAGCATGAGTCGCGAAATGTCGAAATGGAAGAATAGAGATATGAAAGAACTTTTCAGCCATGGCCTTGGAGTACACCATGCTGGTATGCTGCGATCTGAAAGAAACCAGACTGAAAAGATGTTTCTTAGTGGTGCTATCAAAGTATTATGCTGTACCGCAACTCTTGCCTGGGGTGTTAATCTTCCAGCTGCTGTGGTCATCATCAAAGGCACTCAGGTATATGATGCTAAGAAGGGTGGGTTTACCGATTTGGGTATTTCTGATGTCATTCAGATTTTTGGACGTGCTGGTAGACCTCAGTTTGAGAAGTTTGGTACTGGTATTCTTTGTACCACGAGTGACAGATTATCGGATTATCTCAGTGCTATCACTCAACAGCATCCTATTGAGTCAAAGCTCATGCCAAAGGTCGTAGATAACCTCAATGCCGAAATATCTCTAGGCACGGTAAACAATGTTAGTGAGGCGGTTACCTGGCTAGGGTATACCTATCTGTATGTGAGAATGCGCAAGAACCCGCTAGCATATGGTATGGACTGGTCAGAACTTTCCTCTGATCCACTTCTAGGGGAGCGCAGGAGGAAAATCGTTGTCGAAGCAGCGCGTCGCCTACAGGAAGTTCAAATGATCGTTTTCGATGAGCTTACAGAGACATTGATGTCCAAGGATACTGGCCGTATTGCAAGTGACTTTTACTTGATGAGTACTAGTGTGGAAGTATTCAATGCCCTGATGCGTCCAGGTGCTACGGAGGCTGATGTTCTAGCTATGCTCTCAATGAGTGGAGAATTTGATGCGGTCAAGGTAAGAGAAGAAGATAAGAAGGAGCTGGATAAGCTTGCCAACGAGAAAGCACCATGTCAGATTGTTGACCCTGATTCAGCAGCCGGTAAGACCAACATTCTTCTTCAAGCTTACATTTCACAAGCTTTGATCAGTGATGCTTCGCTGTCCAGTGACACTAACTATGTTGCCCAGAACTCCATCAGAATAGCCCGCGCTCTCTTTAATGTTGCGCTGAACCGACGCTGGGGAAACCTCGCTCGTATTTTGCTGTCCGTTTGTCAGTCTATCGATAACAGACTCTGGCCGTATGAGCATCCACTCAAGCAATTTAGTGGATTAAATCACCAAATTGGGCGTGTATTGGATGATAAGAACCCCAGTATTGCGCTGCTCAGGGAGATGGATACTCAAGAAATTGGAGAGCTTATTCATAATCAGAAGTCAGCAGTTGCCGTTTCTAGGTTAGCTGAGACGCTACCACTTCTTCATTTGGAGGTGGATGTATCACCAATTACACCAAGTGTTCTGCGAGTACATCTTGAGATCGAGCCTGATTTCAGGTGGGATAGTCGATATCATGGTAGGGCTCAATTCTTTTGGATATTGGTGGAGAATGGAGACGACGGTCAGATTCTTCACTTTGAAAGGTTATTCTTGTCAAGAGGTCAAATGGACGAGCCTCATGTTCGCGATTTCACAGTACCTTTGAACGATCCAATGCCGTCACAAATTGTTGCGCGTGCATTGAGCGACACTTTCGCTGGTGCAGAGACTTCTGTGGCTGTGTCATTCGAGCATCTTGTTAGACCAACAATGGAAGCAATTGAAACTAAACTATTGAAACTGAGACCTCTGCCAGTAACCGCCCTACAGAACCCTGAGGTGGAAGCGCTTTATCCATTTGATTATTTCAACCCCATGCAAACTATGGTCTTCCATTCCATTTATCATAACGACACCAATATTCTTCTTGGATCTCCTACGGGATCTGGAAAGACCATTGCAGCTGAAATTGCTATTTGGGCTGCATTCCGAGATCATCCTGGCACGAAAATTGTTTATATTGCTCCAATGAAGGCATTAGTAAGGGAGAGAGTTGATGACTGGGGAAAGAAACTTGGACGAGTAGGCGTGAAGTTGGTCGAGTTAACTGGTGATAACAATGTGGAAGCCCGCGAAATCAAGGATGCAAACATCATTATCACTACTCCTGAAAAGTTTGATGGTATTAGTAGAAATTGGCAAACAAGAACATTTGTTCAGCAAGTTTCATTGATTATTTTCGATGAGATTCATCTACTTGCGTCTGATCGAGGTCCCATTCTGGAAATGATTGTGAGTCGCATGAATTTTGTAAGTGATTCTACCAAGCGGAAGGTGAGACTGATGGGTATGAGTACAGCTGTTGCCAACGCATTTGATCTTGCATCATGGCTGGGTGTAAAAGAAGGTGCTGGACTTTTCAACTTTCCTTCATCCGTTCGACCTGTGCCACTAGAAATGTACATTGAAGGGTTTCCGGACAACATGGGATTCTGTCCTCTTATGAAAACCATGAACAAACCGACTTTCAACGCCATTAAGAGCCATTCCCCAGGCAAGCCTGTGCTGGTATTTGTTGCGTCGAGACGACAAACCCGATTGACGGCCCAAGACCTGATTCAGCTTTGTGGCATGGAAGAAAATCCTCGCCGGTTTTTAAGAATGGATGAAGACGAGCTTGCTCAAGCAGTCGATAGTGCGAATGATGATACTCTTAAGCTCTCTCTGCAGTTTGGTATTGCCTTACATCATGCGGGACTGGTTGAAAGTGACAGAAAACTCAGCCATCATCTATTTGCTTCCAACAAGGTGCAAATCTTGGTAGCAACATCTACTCTTGCTTGGGGCGTAAATTTGCCTGCCCATCTTGTGGTTATCAAGGGCACTCAGTTCTTTGATAAAAAGATTGACGGCTATAAAGATATGGATTTGACTGACGTCTTGCAGATGATGGGAAGAGCAGGTAGACCAGCATTTGATACTAGTGGAAAGGCAATCGTCTATACGAAGAACTCAACCAAGGACTTTTACAAGTACTTCTTGAATAGAGGATTTCCAGTTGAGTCATCTCTGCACAAGTGCTTGGAAGATCATCTGGGTGCCGAGATTACTGCTGGTACTGTCAAAAGCAAGCAGCAAGCTCTGGGATTTCTTACGTGGACATTCTTGTTCCGAAGAATTCACAATAACCCAACATATTATGGCGTTACTAAGGTCTCTGATGAGACGGTTAGTGACTGGATCAGTGATCTGATTGATAAGACTGTTCTTAATTTGGCCGAATCTGGGTGTGTAGAGGCCACAGGCGGTGGTGAGCTGGAACCCACTAAATTTTTGAAAATTGCTTCGTTCTACTATCTTTCCCACAGGACAATGAGAATGTTCCTTTCAAAGATAAAGGATGATGCTACTTTGGAGGATGTTTTGGTTTGGATGTGTTCTGCGGCCGAGTACGATGACCTGGCTATTCGCCACGGTGAGGATTTGCTGAATGCAGAGCTTGAGAAAGAATGTAGGTTCCCGGCTAACAGCATGGACTTCAGACTCATTGACCAGCACACTAAAGCATTCTTACTTGTCCAAGCGCACTTGTCGCACGTGGAGTTGCCAATTGCTGATTATGTTCAAGATACAGTCACGGTCCTTGACCAGAGTTTGCGTATTTTGCAAGCACTAATTGAGGTGGCAGTTCATAAAGGATACCTCGCTACTACATTACGCATTGTGGAGGTGATGCAGGATATCAAACAGGCTGCCTGGGACGCTAGTCCGGATGCCGTTAAATCAAAGAAAATCATAGCTACCCTTCCTTATCTTGAAACGAATGTGTTCCAGGGCGAAGTGCTTGCGACTCATGTGAACCCACCTTATGGAAAGAATTGGGCTGTTGCAAGCAGATTCCACAAGCCCCAGAAGGAGGGCTGGTTTTTGTTATTTGTCCGAAACGGATCCATTGTTGGATTTAAGAGATGGTCTCCAGCAAAGGTCATGAGCAGCTCTGTCCCTGCAGGCTGTACTGTTCACATTGTCAACGATGCGTGGAAGATTTCGTATGAAGTGGAGAACCCTCTGCTTGGATAGGTAATAGATGTAGAGTATTATTATATTTGCATTAGTATATTTCGCTACAAGTGCGTCCAAGGCTCCGCGTTTATATCGCAGATACACTAGAAGGAGAGTATGCCTGTACATATCCGGGACCAAAATCACATTAGCTGTAAAAGGCGTAAACAGGAAAAGCGAGATCACTGACTGTAACCGCACGATTGTTTTCAATTCTTCAGTTGGCCGAAGGACAACATAAATCAGCAAAAGGAGAACTTGTCAGCAACCCATATTACTTGCTCTTTCGCAAATCATCCTGCCTTTGTTCGACCCGCGACAAAAAGTCTTGCTTTTGAAGATATCCACCTTTATTGTGATGTTGGAGATCATCTTTGATACCTTCTTGATCAACGAATCCCATCCAGTCGAGCTTAGACTTCTCAAGCGTGTTCATTTTCTTGGCACGACCTGCTTCGTATTCATCCATAAGAGAAGATCTCTTCTTTTTCCGTGGACCCTTCTTCTTGGGGACTGCGCTTTCCCTGGCAAGCTGTTTAAGATACTCTTGGCCCTCTGCAGAAGATCTCGGGACTGATTTTTCTTCTGTGTGCACTTCTCCTGCAAATTCAAACCGCCTTTTGATGACGATCATATCAGCGTCAATCGTCTCCTCCTGCTTGTGTTCCGATGTGTTGTTGTCGTCATGGGGCCCTTGAGTAGTCTCTAGCTTTTCTCCCTTCTTAGCATTCATCTTTGCCCAGAGATTATCAACATCCACCGCAGACTTTACTGTTTCGACTTTTTCGTATTTGTCCTTCTTTTCGTCTTCTTCTCGCTGCTTTCTTGTCTTCACTTGCGATTTACCATGGCTCTCTACATCAGACTCCTGTTCCTCATCGGAACTTAGGTTATCATCGTTGGCCGCTGGGGCATCGGGATTATAATCTTCGTCCTCGCTTTCCCTGTAATCTTCATCTGAAGCCCTAGTGTCCTGATCTTGCAACTCGGGCATGCGCAATTCTTGATGAATTGTGAATTTCATAGGCTTATGTTGAAAAATCATTGGATTACACGATGCTTTCTGACTAAGCAGTATTTGTCTGCACAGCCGCACCATAAACTTGAAGGTTACCCAAGCACGCACACTGAAAAGCCTCGACAGTCTTTCTGACAATCAAACATGTCGTCAGAAGAAGAAGTAGACGATCTCTTTGGAGAAGGAAATGATAGAGTAGAAAGAGAAGAGAGTTTTCTGAGTGCTGACGACGACAATGACGGCGTTGACATTGCAGGCAGCCCTCAGCAGGAAGAGATTTCTCATAAAATCCTGGACATGACAATTCCTCGATACGCGCCAGGCAAAAGACCAGGAAGCTCTACCACATACGTTCGTGTTCCCCAGTTTTTGGATTTGGAACCTTCAAGATTTGATGAAGACGAGTTCGTTGGGCGCCTGAACGAAGCAAAAGAAGAAGGCACTCTGCAGCCGGAAAATGAGAATACTATTCGCTGGAAATACACGAGAAGGGCAGGCTCTTCATCAGGTATTGAGCGCATGTCAAATTCGAGGTTTATTCGCTGGTCCGATGGCTCTCTTTCGTTGCAGCTTGGCAGTGAGATCTTTGACGTTACCGAGACTCCACTGGAGGATTCCCTCTTGACAGTGTCAATGAATCCTATTTTGATGACCAGCTCCGTAATGTCAACGAACCTCAATGTTATTCCAACGTCCATGGCCTCGCTCACCCACAAACGCCTCACACAACGACTGGCGAAACAGCAACAGAGATCAGCACATGTTGGCGCTTTCACTACCACCGAGGACCCAGAGAAGCTGCAACGAGAAGTTGAAAAGGTAGAGCGCATGAAGTGGTCTGCCCGCCGTAAACTTGAACGTAAGCGTGAGCAGGAACTCGAGGAAATGGGTGGCCCGGCTCCATCAAAGAGAGCCGAGAGAGAGATTGCCCACTCTGCTGGTGAGTACGAAGAGGATGACTTCATTGTTGATGATGAGAGTGACGAAGAAGAAAACGCTGCCAAGGCTAAGCGACTTAATGATTTGAAGCGCAAGGGCAATGAAATGTACAAGAAGCGCGGTGGTGATGACGAAGAAGACGACGAAGAAGAAGATGGCGACTTTGAGGATGACGGCCTACCCTCTGAGGAGGAAGAAGCGGAAATGACTGATGAAGGAAGCAGTGAAGAAACTGAAGAGACTGCGAAGCCCACCAAGGAAGACAAACCTGCCGAAAACAAGAAGCGACGTATCATAGATGACGATGAAGATGACGATATTTAAACGAAATGTATATTAATGTGGAATAATAAATAGGTATTTGCACTATTCGGCATTGTTGAGATTCTCTACTTCCTTGAGTGCCTTAGATTGTCCATCGACAACGCCAGTAGGCAGCTCGCCGGACTCAATTCGTTCTTTTACTTGCTCTTTGAATGCTTCTTGAGCGGCTTGTGCACGAGGGTCAATCTCCTTGGAATCTTCTTCTTCTTCATCGTCCTTGGACTCCTTGGACGCCGCGTACAGAGGGTAGTACTTTCTGTCGTTCGGGTAGTGTACAACGTAATAGAGATCTATTTCTGTGCTTCTGATTTTGTCCGCATCGCCTTCTTTGATAGCCGCTTTGAGTCTGCGAATTGCCTTCTTTCTCTCAAAAAATCTAATCATCTTGAATCTCTGGTAGATTTTCAGTTCTCTGTCCTTCTGCTCCTTCTCCACAAGTTGAGTCTTGTACGCGGTGAGAGCACGTTCAGCTTCGACTCTTCGAGAAGCATCCAGCTTTGGCAGCTTTAGATATCTTTCGGTGTCTCTGATCTTCTTTTTCAGATTTCCCCCGCCCTTCTCTTTCTTCTTGTACTTTGTCACTCTGCCTGTCATTGTCTGATCCGCTGTGATGTCAGAAGGTCGGATATTTTTTGGTCTCTACCCAAGTCCTTTTTCACACTGTTAATAGATGATTTTCAGCTAGGTATGGGAAAACCGATTTTGTGCATTGCTTGGGTGTCGCCATGGTTGCATCTAGGCATTGGGGTGGATATCGTTATAGAATGCAAAAGCTGTTAAATCCCATTGAACAAAAACAAGACTGCACAATAATAAGAGGCTGTCACCTAGAGCTACTTTATCGGAATCGCCGCCATTGTTCCGTCAGTTCTCCGATAAATGGGCGCGTGTGGCGCCTGTTTCATATGTTTGGGTGCTCCTCCCATTCCTGACCCTGAGTAGGGGTGCTTCCTGCAGATGGTGACCCACTGGGCGCTTTAAGGTTGACTTCTGACTTCTCATCCACTCAGGCACAAACTTCCTACTATAACAATGTCGTGGCAAGGTAAGTTTTGATGACAACGTGGTTGTAATCAGTAATGTATTGGTCATTGTAATCTGCTGGAGAGTGCTTGGCCCTTCTCTTGTCTGACCGTGGTGTTACCTCTGCTGATTCAGGCAGCAAGCAAGCGACCACGTAGTAGAGGACAATTTTCTGGCATCTAGCGCAGTCTCTTGCCACAGGCGAGAACTTATGTGGGACAGCAGGCAAACACCGCTGCGTAGCGGTGTGCAGTAGTGTAAAGTTACCATGCTCTCTGTATTTGGCCTTTTGTCACCAGTAATACTAACCCAGCATACGTCGATAATCTTCTCGGCTCCCTCAAGGTCGATGCGGCCGCTCTTTACTCCAAGGCTGGAGACTCCGTCTGGGCTCAATCTGCAGGCTTTGATGCGTCTCCATCTGAAATTCTGGACCTTGCCAAGGGCTTTGATGACCCATCTGGCCTGCAGGCCAATGGTCTGCACATTCAGGGCCACAAGTACTTTCTTCTGAGAGCTGACGACAGATCCATCTACGGCAAGAAGGAAAGCACCGGTATTGTTGCGGTCCGCACCAAGCAGGCAATCATCCTGGCTCACTACAGTCAACCTGTCCAGCCCGGTGAGGCCACGAAGGTTGTTGAGCAACTTGCAGACTATCTCATCAAGATGAATTACTAGATATTGTCTATCTTGTGTTATATTTTGGTAAATCAAAGAAATGTGCATAGGAGAATAATCTATTTTTGTTTATACCGGGTCCGGCCAAAGCGTCGTTATCATTACATCTGCCTGCGCTAATACGTACCAGCAGATTTATTTAAGTAGTTTGCCTCAACATGCCAGTTCTTACACTGGCAGAATACGCACACCCGCAAGGCGGTCAATAGTTGGCGCAATGTAGGGATTGGACAGCATTGGTCCAATCACCGGTAGCGACCTGAGGAAGGCCACAATAACCCCAAAGAAGTCACCAAATAATGCTAGAATACCAACACATTCCATAGCAAAGCCAATGAAGGAGTGTTTTAGCAGAATAAGCAGGATGCCAAAGCAGAAACAAAACGTTCCGCGAATCTTGTTGCGTCTGGCAAAGAAGTAATAAGTCTTTTGCAGACCAATGATCATTGTAAGACCAGCAATAAATAGAATCTGTCGTTAGCTACAGCCCATTATGAGTCGTGTGGAGATACTTACGTTTCCAAAAGCGAGTAGAGCAGCGTCAAACAACGTTATCACGCCCAAGCAAAAGAAGACGACACCTTGGTTAGTTCCTGTAATGTAGAGCACAAGAATCATATACTAGACCTGCTGCTGCGAGCACATCTGCTAATATTTTTCACATTGCTATGATCCTGGCCGGCGCTCAACTGTTTCTAGACTGCCCGATGAGCTCCAAACATGGCTCAAGAGTCGGTGGCAGCGGAACTTGAACATACCTGCTGTAGTAAACCCCACACCGCATTCTTAGTTAGTAATCATTCTGTTGATAGTCTGTTGCAATACTCACTCTGCAAATCTGTCAACCACATTCTGGTGAAGTTGGGAGCGCGGGAGAGCGTGCAGAAACACGAGGACGTGTCTGTGCAACAGATACGGCTATTGGCAGCGCTAGCTGACTTGGACAGCGCGGAATTTTCGTAGTGAACAACTCGACATTTTTCTACAGTTAACAGGAGGGCAGTGACTGTCTTGCCTTGGATAAACTGGCCTTGTGTTTCGCCGGCTGTCTCTAGACCGGTCTACTCAACAGGTATTATGACCGCCTCATGCAACTATTCCATGCTAAAAAGACAGAGAGCTGAAGACAAATGTAAATTTTACAGTGATTAAACGGCATCAATAACAAGCGTTTCAAACGATAACATATTCCATAAGTTACTACACCCGACGCTTTCACTCATGGCACTCGACCCACCAATGCGTACGATCACCCGGTACCACGCTGACCTTGTTGTCCCCAGCACAAGAACGCACCACAGCGCTCGGAATTTTCTTCCTACAGCACAAAACATGCGAAATAGAGATAAGTTTTTGCTGTTTGGTGATGCTCTCACAGAGTATTCGTGTAACCAAGACTATGGCTTTGCACTCGCTCCAGCTCTACAGTTCGCCTACAGCCGCAAGCTGGACGTGATTATTAGAGGATATGCTGGCTACACATCAGACGAGGGCCTGCTCATTTTGGCAGATATTATGAAACAAAATCAATTGTCTGTGTCAGGCAAAATCAAAATCATGTACATTTCTTTTGGCCATAGCGATGCTTCCATCTCGGGTCCGTTGCACGTCCCTTTGGAAAGATACATTGAGAACTTACGTCAGATGGTCAACTTGGCGAAGTCACATGGCATCAAAGTCATTTTGGTAGGTCCTGGGCCTTATGACGAAACGAACCGTCCAAAGTATCTGCTTCCGGGAGAGTCTGATGAGGGACGATCGACGAAGAACAACCTAACATACTCCCGTGCAGCCGAAATTGTAGCCAAGGAATGCGAGGTACCCTTTTGTGATTTATTTCATGCTATTCTTACATCTTCTGGCTGGGTCGCTGGGCTACCTGTGCCAAACGTTAAGGGCACAAAGTCTAAGCTTGATATTGGTGAATACTACTATGACGGCATTCACTTCAACGGCAACGGTTACCAGGTATTTTACGACCAGCTGATGCACATCATTGTGACTCATTACATTGAGATGGCGCCGGTGAACCTTCCGGACGACACTCCGCCGGCAAGTGAAATTGACCCGCAGCGTCGCAGGAGGTCTTTGCTGGGCACACGGTAGCCCGATGAGCCACCACGTGCCAATAAGACTAGCGGCGTTGGCCATTATTCACTTTCTAATCTACAGTCATCTGACCTGCTTAATGAGACATTAGTGGATTATGGCCCGTTATGTATGATATTTATCTAAATTAATAATTCTGGCTTCGTCTAGATTTGTGGTGTGGTGCGGTATTATGGTTCTTGCAGTGTGGGGTACTTCTAGTTTAAACAGAAACGGAAGTGGTCGATCATTTGTATCCCCGAGGTTCACGAGCGTTTTCAGAGAGTCCGACATCACCCCTTATGCCGCGAACGCCTTGGGCCGCAGCACCGGTTGGTGTCCTGCTGTTTCTGAATCCATTCCCTTAGAGCCCGAAGACCCGCTTACACATACCGCTGCCCAGCCTATTAAACCTTCCACATATATCCAGTTCGGATATCTCTGCATTGTATCAGTCAAACAGCTGGCATATAACGCAAGCTCTAAAACTGAGTGCTCGAACGAAACATGAATACTGTTTTATTTATTAGCGAGAAGGGCGACTTCATTGATAGCCATGGTCGCTCCGTTCTGCTGCGTGGCATAAACATGGCCGGCGATGCCAAAATGCCCGTCGGCCAGTACTCCAAACGCTTATGCGAAGAGGCGTCATTCGTAGATTCACCGGTACCTCTGGCAGAGGCGGATATTCACTTCCGCAGACTCAAAGACTGTGGCTTCAACACTTTCAGACTACTATATACTTGGGAAGCCTTAGAACCTCAACCGGGCATATATGACGAGGCATACATCGACTACTTGATTGCACTCATTGACAAGGCTGAAAATCATGGTCTGATGGTATTTATGGATCCACATCAAGATGTTTGGTCCAGACACTGTGGTGGCTCGGGGGCCCCTATCTGGACGTTGTATGCTGCTGGGCTGGACCCGACAAAGTTCGCTGACACGGAAGCAGCGCTTCTGCATTGCAATGACTCAGCCAATTACGAATCCATCAAAATGCTCTGGGCATCAAATTATTTCCGCCTAGCATGCCAGGTCATGTTTACCTTGTTCTTTAGTGGAAGAAAGTACGCTCCGAAGTGCGAAATTGATGGTGTTAACATCCAGGACTACTTACAGGGCCATTTTCTGGGTGCTGTCAAGCATCTAGCTCAAAGAGTGAAGGAGAACGCCAAGTCAAAGAGTGTCATTGGCTGGGAGTCAATCAATGAACCAGGTCATGGTATGATTGGTGATAAGGATATTGGCGTGATCAAAGAACTACAAATGATTCGCCTTGGAACACAGACATCAGCATATGAAAATATGCTGCTCGGGTCGGGACATGCTCTTACAAATGTCGAGTCATGGGCCTTCTCAGTAATGGGATACAAAAAGACACACGTAGTGCCAATAATCAACCCGAAGAACGTATCGTGTTGGTTGGCCGAGGAGCGGAGAGAAATGTTCGATACGAAATATGGTTTCAAGAGAGGCGATCAGTGGGTTCCCGGTTGTATATGGAAGTTGCATGGTGTCTGGGATGGCAAAGCCCTTCAGAAGCCTGGTTATTTTGCAGATAGTAGCTCTGCCAAAGAGTTCGCCCTACATTTCAGAGAGTTTGCCAAAACGATAAGGTCTGTTTACCCTGTTGAGGACAATGTGTTTGTGATGATGCAGCCTCCAGTCAACTCTGTGCCTCCATCCTTAGATTTTACAGATCCCCTGTTGGTATACTGTCCACACTTTTATGATGGCCTCACTCTCATGCTGAAAAAGTGGAACAAGTACTATAATGTTGATTCTATTGGGTTTATGAGAGGGAGATATCATACACCGGTGCAGGCAGTGAGACTTGGTGAGAAAAATATTAGAAACTGTTTCAAGAATCAGTTTTTGCAATTGAAAATGGAGTGTAAACAGATTCTTGGTCACAAAGTTCCAGTTATCCTATCGGAGATTGGTGTACCTTACGATATGGGGGACTTTTCAGACTACAGTGCTCAGATTAAAGCCATTGATGCATCGATGCATGGGCTGGAGTCCGCAAACGTGAATCACACTTGGTGGGTCTACACAGCTCACAATTCGCATGCGCGAGGTGACAACTGGAACGGTGAAGATCTAAGTATTTACAGTCCTTCTGATGTGAAGGGTACTGGCGAGTACTGGGATGGTATTCGAGCTGCGGAGGCAATCATTAGACCCGTTCCGGTGTATGTGAGTGGAAGCATTGTAGGCTTTGGATTCGATATCCAAGAAGGTGGTTTTCATTTGCATGTCAAACCTAATGTGACGGGTGACGCGAAAGCATCAATTTCGGAAGTTTACCTGCCTACCTACTATTTAAGATCAAACGAGCCCAACATTCATGTCAGTTCAGGAACGTGGAAATACCACCGCCCTTCGCAAAAAGTCTTCTGGCAGCATGAAGTGGACAGCCCACAGACGATGCGGTTTACTCTGCCAGTCAAGGTGAAGCAGGCACCAGCAATTTGTCGTATCTTCTAATCTAGTTTGGTTCACCAGAAGCAATATATTATAATTTTATATATACCTGAATGCTTTCAATAGCACACATACCCATTAAAGGGTTTTAAGAAGCCATTGGAGCCTCACCAGTAGCGGTGGCAGTGGCGGGAGCTGCCGCTGGGGCATCGAAATAGTCAGCCATCTCAGCATCAAGTTCTTCCATGGTCTTCAGCTGTCTGCGTGGCTTAGCAGCCTTAGCAGTATTCTTCTTCTTGGGAGCCTCCTTGGTTGGAGCCTTCACGTTCTTCGGTGCAGCCTTCTGCTTCTGAGGACTGGGTTAGTACTTGCTGGCTCATATGCAACTTGCACGGTAATACTTACGCGTTAGGGGTCAATCTGGCGCTCAAAGGTTTCTTGCTGGGATCGACAACAAGCACAAGCTTCATATGGGAAGCACCGCCGTCGATAGCCATGCCGTTGTATTTCTCAACAGCCCTGGCGGCGTCACCTGCCTTCTTGAAAGTAAGAGAGACAGATCCGGTGAATTTACCCTTGAGGGTGTAAGAGGCCTCGGATTTGGCGATTGGGCCAATAGCACTGGAAAAGTAATCCTGGTGTTGGTGTTTCGTTCACAAAGAAGTCACCTAATAAATAGATGCCAGGGATACCTCTTTAACAAGAGAGGTCCCTGTAAATAACGAGCGACAAGAAGCCAGCTCAATAAATAAGACCATAGCAGTGGGGGCGACTAACTGGTCAGAAGAGGGGTTCCAAAACAAGTCAACCTAGCACATTTTAGGTGCACAAACGTTAGGCAAAAGAGCACACAAAAGAAGCAAACTCATAGAAACACTGACCATACCACAGTTAAGTGTACAGTCATCAATATACGCGGTATCATGGGTATTGCTTCTCGTCCACGTCAACAGGAATTCATATCCCTAGTGGGAGCTCAATAGTGCTGATCACGCTCAGGCGGATTGCATGGAACAATGACAGGTGAAATACTAACGGACGGACTGTCCAGGAATAAATATTGGCGGAAATGTTGAGCGAGCTGTGTGGATCGCTCATGGATACTGTAAATCGCCTGGTCGGCTCGGGAGTATTACAAGCAACATGATGAAATGGGACGGAGTGGGGCAGAGCACAAACGGAAAGCGTGGCTTTGAGAAAGGTATTGAATCAACGTTTAATAAACCTTTGACAAACTCAAGCAAAAGCCAGCGTCACCAAATGTCACCGTCAAAGTTGAAACAAGTGACAGTGGATTCCCCGAATCCCTAAATCTACAGGCAGTTTCCATCAAGCAATATCCATTCTTCCAACTCACAACACCAATAATTTCCGCCCAGCACTAGCTGGCTGGATAAGTCCTTATGTCCAATTCACCCACTAAGTCTCCCTCTATACCCTCACATAGGCAAGTTTACAAACAACGTACTTTGACATTCTTCTCAGTCACATCATGCGGCAAGTTGGAGATAATTACGCGATCGGCGAACTGTGCGGCATCGGAGAGAGCAGTGGCAATAGCAGAAGACTTAGCTGCCTTCTTGCCAGGCTTTTGCTTCTGGTCGGCCTTCTTAGCACTAGCCACAGTGGCCTTTGCCTTCGGCTTGACAATAGCAGAAGTCTTCACTTTTCTGAGTCTGCGTCTCTGGGTGCCGTTGGCCTTGATAATATCGTCCAAAGATTTGTCGAGTTGGGCGCTCATTGTTGGTGTGATGATGGTTAGTTTCGCGAGTACGTAGTGGGACTTTTGTAGGGCGTGGCGTTGCTTGCATCAAATTTGCGTTTTGGCGAGGGGCCGTGAGAAGATGCCCGTTGGGGAAAGCCAGTTGTCGGTAGGTGTGCCCATTTGGGGGGCCGCTTGGGAGCGATTGGTCGGAGTTGCCCCTGTCACGGGCGCAGGACTGTTACTGGGAGGAGTGCCTGATAGGGGGCGAGCCCGCCAAACAACAATGCGTCAAGGAAAGGAGATTGCGCCTTCACATCTCAAACTGCGGTTCACTGCAGCGACAATGTACAAGAAGGTTGAAACTTCCAGTTTGTCTTGACGCTTGGCAAAAATCATCTTTCCCAGGGGTTCCGCCTCCTGCTGTTGCAGATCAGAAAGTGAAACAGCGCGCTCGCTGATTGGGATCTTCCACATTCTGAGGTTTGCGGGGCCACCGCCATGATTCACCCCATGAAACTGTCTGGCTGGTTAAGGGGGCCCACTTGAATCCCACTTGGTGCTATTGGAAGCGGGAAGGCACACGGCGTCGCGGAGGGAGATGAAGTGACACTTGCAGACTGTGTGCATAAAGGATCTGAAGATTATTGTGCGCTTTGTTCAAAAATTACTGTGAGCTGTTTCAATTGTCGGCTACATAGTCTTGAATATTGCTATGCATACTGAGAGCTACTGCATCCATTGCCAAAATAAAGTTTTTAGGAATCCATGGCCGCTAGTGTTGTGTTTAGGGGATCTATGGTGTACACACGTAGTAACTCCAACGGCGGTGCCGGATGCAGAGTGCATTGCACAAAATGCAAAGCTCCCCGCCTGTCGGTTATAATACAGATGCAGCAGCAGTTGTGCAAGTAGGAAGGTTGAAGCAGCTGTCAATATCCCAAAAGTTGCTGGAGGCATTATCAAAGACAAATGTCTTCACGCGCTCACCCAGGGTACTAAACGTTTCAACGGTCCCTTACTACTGCACCCTGAGCCCTGAGGTGCACGTCCGCCCTCTCGTGTCCACCTCGAGAGATGGTGCCTGTGAGTAGTGGAACTTGCACTTCTTTGATAGTCTGTGGGTTGCCCCTGTTTCGCCTTGGCTCATTTATGAGGGTGAAGAGGGCATTTGAGCCCTTAGCGACAGCGACGACCCCAATGTCTTAGAACATGAGACTGTGCCGCCCTGCCGTGGTTGAGCGGTTGGCGAGGTAGTCAGACGAGTGACAAAGAGATTGTACGTAAGGTTTATGTCACCACGGGTTGTGTGTATGTGCGCTTCTCTTACCCAGGCTTCAAGCGTAGGCTTGCTTTACTGGTGGGTTCTTTTGCTTTTTTTTGCTATCACCGTATGTAGCCTGTCCGTTCAGAGCCCCTATTTCAAAGTTGCTTTTTTTTTTTTTTCATGCGCTCCTTGGTGGCTGGACTAGCTCCCACAGCTGGCGTGCACGTCCTCATGATATATTACTACCATCCCGTAATTGGAACTTTCGCAGAGCACAATTTTATCCCTGAAAAGCGACAAGTCAAGGTCGCCATTGTATTGCCTTTTTATCTTGTCTGATATTATTTTGTTTCGCACCTACCAACAGTCCAATTGTCGCCTTTACCCACCCAACTTTTATGCAAGCCTGATATCACTAGTTATCCTACTCTCATTGCTTTCAAACAATTAAATGTCGGTCCATTTTATCCTCACCGCTGAGTTTGACCTCGATGCTGGACCAACTATCTGCTACCAATATCCTGAGCACCATGACACGCTGCAGTCGTCCAGCCACACCCTAATGGCAGAGCTCATGCTTCCTGATGGCTCCCATACCCGCACAGAGGACTGGACAGTGTTCTTTTTGTATCGTCAGGGTGACAACTTGGTTTACAACATTGTCGATGAGGACGAGCGCTCTCAAGCAGAAATGTTTTATGTTCTTAATCTCGTTAACACCAAGTTTGACAAGGAACTACGGCGTGGTTCCTCAGTGAAGTCAATGTGCTTGGTATCCACCACCCCCTTTTTCCAGGTTTACATGCCCCTATTATTACTAGCTTTGGATGACTATTTCAAAAACCCTCACATTGATATTCTCAAGAAACTATACGACGCAATCAACTCTATCGATACTACTGATATTCCAAGACTGAGCCCTATCGAGAAGCAAGTGTTGGTGTCTTCCACTTCGACGCAAATGTTTCTTGAGAAGTTTGTCGACACAACCACTCCGCGGAACTCCTTTGGTAATTCTCTGAGCAGCAGCGCGCCGTTTTCCAATGCCAGAACAAGAGAATCTGTCACTTCTTTTGCCTCCTTACCGTCCCCCACATCGCCCAAGTCTAACACCTCGTCAGTGATTCTATCTCCAAGCCAAGGGGGACAGTATTATCTCGACCTTAAAAGTCAGGGCCAGCGTGTTATCCAGCAGGGGACATTAATCAAGGATACGCATTTCTGGGAAACTAAAGTGGACTACAACGGCTTGAAGATTCCCATCAAAATCCCCACGGATTTTCATGCCGAGTCTGTCAGTGAGTTTTCCCTGATACGCCTCATCTCAACATTAACAAAAGGTAATGACAATGCTGTGTTTTCTAACCTTCATCCGGAAATCACCATTTACGGTGCCAAAACACCTCCCCTCATTGCCTTCATCAATGCCCTTCTTACGCAAAAGCGCATTCTTTTTATAGGTCTTAACACCCAATCACGTTATGTCAGTGAGCACGTTCTGGCAGCTTGCTCGTTGGGCTCAGGAGGTGTTTTACGTGGTTTTACTCGCCATGCGTTTCCGTATACTGACTTATCGAAAGTGGACGAGCTACTGACGACGGAGGGCTACGTGGCTGGCGTTAAGAACCCTACCTTTGGACACCACTCGTCGTGGTGGGACGTAATTGTAGACATTGAGGCTGGCACGATGAAGATCAGTGAGTCAATTGCCAGCGCAGCATCCCCCACAACCACCCATACAGGAAAGAGGAACAGCTCTGGTGCATCATCAGACATATCTGCTCACTCCAGTGGGACAGAGTATTTTTCTGGAAACCATGAGATTTCTCAAGAAGACCTGGCGTTTGTCAGCGAGCTCAAAAGAATGCTGGCCAATCACTACGGCGAGTCATCTGTGCGTGCCCGCTGCCGACAGTATATTAAGCGATTCATTAGAATTGCAACTAACTACGAGGTGAACAGATACCAGTATACGAAGTTGTGGCCAGTGTCTGAGGCGGCCGATAAAGAGATGTACAATGTTATTGGTGGCTATGGTTTTGCTTGGCGCGAGGAGAAGCAAAAGTATCAAGACTTTGAAGCGTATGCGGCTGTGATTGAAGGATGGCGTCAATCGCGCAGTTACAAGATATACTGCGGTGAAATGCGTACTGTACTGTGGCCAAGAGCCCCAAAGGCATTGGTGGACTATGACTACCAGATTGACCGTCTTCGAACGCAGAGACTCTCCTACGACGAAGCAGGAGCAATCTACAGACTACTGGCCAAACATGCCATGGACTACAATGAAATCAACCGGCTGTTGTGTGCAATGTCTTCTTCATTACTATATGTGGCCTACGGCCTGTTCCACCCAGATGAAAACGCGCGACAGAGCACAGTTGATCTCCTGCGACGCATTGAGCACCATCCTGCTGGAAAGGTTATTTTCAGCAGTCTAAACCGGTTCCAGATGCAGGCGTATAGGAGACAGATGGAAGAGAGCCGTAGAAATTCCACGGATATGGAAACCGTTGAGCCCTTGGGTACTCTTGACAGCGAACGCACCTTGCAGTGATGTGCAGGGCCGAGTTCTTGGCACGCTGCCCCATTAAGTCTAAGGCCTGGGAGTCTGTGCATGGGCGCCAGGGAGCTTAAAAAACGGATTCAAGCTTCTCAACACTATTTATTTATTGCTAGCTAGTAATTGTAATATTTATGCAACTGTATATACCTCCTTAAGTAGCTTTTTTTTGCTCACGAGGCCCTGTATCCTCGTGGGGGGTTAGTCACGACTCCGTCACCGCAGCGTGATGCTCTGCACGACAAACGTAATATATACTAGGCGCCAGCTCTGCATTACACTCCGTCTCCCCAACCTGATGAAGTTAACGGCGCGGACAGTGCTTACCTTAGCGACAGCCGAACGGGCCATTTTCTTCTTTTGGGGTCTCTACCAAGATGCTCACATGGCCTTGAGGTACACTGATATCGACTACTTTGTTTTCACTGATGCCGCACGATTTGTATATAACGGAGAATCTCCGTATGAGCGTGAAACATATAGGTACACGCCGTTACTGGCATGGATACTGACACCGACGGTTCAATTCTTTGCATTTGGAAAGCTTCTCTTTGCCCTTGGGGACTTAATTGCTGGTTATCTTATTCTGTTGCAATTGCGAAAACGTAACGTTCCCGAGAATAAGGCCATAATCTATTCTTCGGTGTGGCTGCTAAATCCAATGGTATGCACCATCTCTACTCGCGGCTCGTCGGAGGCCCTTCTGGCTGCGATGGTTATGGCAATGATTTGGGCTGTTGAAACTAAGAGGGTTCTGCTTGGTGGACTTATAACCGGTCTGGCAGTGCACTTCAAAATCTATCCAATTATCTACGTTCCAACCATAATATGGTCCATGGCGAGTCCCGAGACGAAACGTAAGTCTCTCGTTAAAAAAGTAATCAACTTTCCAAACAGGGCCCGGGTTGTGTTTGGAGCAGCTGCAGCAGCGTCCTTCACTCTGCTCACGGGTGCAATGTACTACGTCTATGGAGAACCATTTTTGCAGCACTCATATCTGCATCACTTGTCTCGAGTAGATCACAGACACAACTTTTCTCCCTACTCGACGATGCTCTACATGTCGTACTCGCCTGCAGTAGACTCTTCGCAAAATCAACTAGCCTCGCTGGCATTTATACCCCAGTTACTACTTAGTGGGGTTTTATTGCCTATGGCGTTTGCTAAGCGAGATATTGTGAAGACAATGTTTATTCAAACGTTTACGTTTGTCACCTTCAACAAGGTGTGTACGTCGCAGTACTTTATGTGGTACATGGTACTTGTGCCCTTTTATTTATCTTCTATCAAGAGCAAGACCAAGCCGATAATTGCGCTGGTTTTGTGGATAGTTACCCAAATCCTCTGGATTCGTCAAGGCTACCTGTTAGAGTTTCTCGGAGAGCCGAGATTCTACGACCTGTTTGTCGCTACGATCCTCTTCTTCTTCGTGAATGTGTGGAGCATGGGAATTTTCCTTGACTCTTTGTGATTTTGCTTTCAAGATCTGACAGTAAGCCGAACAGAGCTGTGGCCAATGCCGTGGTACAATTCCAAACTTACATTGCCAGTTAAAACAACCATAGACATTGCCTGACATAATGAACTCCCTAATTAATGGTAACGCAAAAGTATAAGTATAATAATGTCTTTCTCCATTTTCACCCTCTATAAGAATATCTAACGGGCGCGCAGGCTTCTGATGAGGAGCAGGAAGGCCACGGCGGCAGAGAATAGTTGCTCCTTGAAGAAGAAGAGAAAGGCGGAAGTCAAGGTAGACTGAACGACCTTGGTGTCAAGACCTCTGTAGAGACCAGCGACACCCTCAGTAGAAATGATCTTTTTGAGGCCAGAAATGAGACCAACGCTGGAGTCAGAGCTGACCTGAAGTCTAGACTTGAGGGTGATGTATGGGTAGGTGGTGCTAGTGGCAATAATCTTGCCAATGGCACCAATGTAGAAAGCATCAAGGGCAGAGAGCTTTCTCTTCTTCTCGACAACGTTTTTGAGCTGCTCGAAGATGGTGTACTGGATGATTGGGTTCACAACCAAAACCAAGGCAGGCAGAATACCAGCAAAGAAAGAGCCAAGACCTTCCTCTTTGATCATCTTCTTGACAGTGGCCAAGGTGCTGAGGGAGTCGCCGTCCTTCTTGACTGTCATTCTAGTGTTCACAACCCAAATAGGGTTGGTAAGAACACAAGCAGCAGATCCAGCCACTGCACCTACCAGCATAGACTCAGCAGTGGAGAGAGCAGCCGAGCCGGTTGGGTTCTTCTTGAGCTTGCCATTAGCAAGCACTGACTTGGTACCTTCGTAGAAGTAGTAGTAAACAAAATTAGTTACAGAGATACCAAACAGAGCAGACTGAAGACCCGAGTAGAGACCAGCAGCACCTTCCTTGGCGATAATCTTCTTAGCAGCATCAATTGCAGAGATCTTCTTCTCCTCACCGCCGGCCTGGGCCTTCTTCACCTCGGTTTGGGCTCTGGTGGAGAGAGTGATGAGAGGATAAGTGACAACCATGGCCAATGCACCACCACCGGCACCACTCAAAGCATGTGCGACGTTTTCGTTGGACATTTCTGATTTTAGTTAATGTCTGGGGTAAAATATGAAGGACAGCAACCGCAGTAACACACCCCATAGGCGTTGAGCGCGTCCCTTTTATACATGCACGCTGCATACACGCCTATGTGGGGTAAGCAACCGAGGCAACGGTGAACGAAGAAATGCCGGGCCGTACCGAGGGTACGAGGAAAATTCCGGAGCCGGCGTAGGAGGCTGCGACGGTGGACAACTCGCGTGCCGCTAGGGGCCACGGAGGTATGCAGTACTCCTCTCTCTTTTGAAACGCTCTCGGTGCCCTCCCGACACTTGCTTAGTTATCTGCCAAGCGCTCAGGAACTGTGCACAACGTACAGTGCGGCTTTGCTCTCTAACCACAGTCCGACCGAGCTGACAACAAATGGAGCAGGAGTTTAAAAGATTCCGAGATTATCAGTGGCATGACGATTCTGCCTACCAGAATGGGCTCAAAGTACTGACCTCCAAGGGCGCCGTTGATGACAATACAAGGCTCATGGCCCAGCGCTTCTTTTACTCAAAGAAATTTGGTGTAGATATCGATCTTGAACGCTACAAACAGTGGGCAAAAGACCCGTCGCAAGAGTCGACCGAGCGTACAGTTTCCTATCAGGAAGTGGTACAACTCATCATGCAGGGCCGCGAGGGAGAGATTCCCGGAATTAAGAAGATTCCTGATACCGTATTGGGCATGAACTCGACCACTACCGCTACCAAGCAAAGGAGATTGAAGCCGTGGGAGATTCAACAGAATGCAGAGGGGAGTGATACTGCGAGTCAGATTGAGAATGAGGCTTAACAGGGAATTCAACCTCTGTGTCAATTGCTCGGCAATTTAGGACTCAATTGCGCTCCAACCCATCTGCATTCAAGAGCGCTATCAGTGGTTAATACCCCTGGAACTAAATAAACCTAATATTTATTGTTTTTCTAGCCAAGAATGTTCAACCATCGTGAAACCCGTGGAACCCATACTCACCATGACCAGTTTCCCAGTTGGGAAATTCATCTTCAATGGAACTTACAGAAACAGCGGGGGACTATAGTCACTTCAAATAACTACGTCAGACACCACATAATACGACCAGTTGATGTTTGCCCCGTTTCCTAGCAAGTCGGTTAGACAGCAGATTCCTGCGCCACAGTGGACGGAACTTGTCGCTGCTTGGACCACGTTGCTTCATCTCAGCATTGAACAGAACAACAAAACCCCAGATTTGGAGGCTTTTTTGCGGTCATTTATTGCTGAAGCTTCTGCAGATGAGGACACAGATGAAGTACTACGGAAAGGTGTGCTAACGTCCGTCACTAAACTACATGTTCCGAGTAATCCAAGTCCAGAGTTTGTTTGGTCGCTATTACAACTTTATTTGACCAACAATCACCGCACTGTCATTGAATATTTGCATACCATAAGGACCCAGTTGAAGCCGTTTATGAACAAGCTGAGCAAGCTGTATTTGGCAGGATCGCCAAAGAACAACATGGTTCTAGAAGGTTTGTTGAGCGATAAAAAGTTTGCTGCAGCATGGGTTACATCAACTTGGATGGACTCACTCAATTCGCATTATACAAGAAAGAGACAGGATTCTGATGCTCTATTACGAGCAGCTGTGCTATCTTTGATCTATTCTGGAAAGGACATCTCGGAGTTTGGTAGCAGCCCTCTACTCGACGACCTGAAAAAGAGCTCATTTGCATCCTTTATACAGGTTACCCCTATTGTAGACATGTTTCCTGAGCTTCAGCGAAGACGAGCTGTGCAGCTATTGCAAAGCTATGGCTCTCCGGACGCAGTGGTAGCGTCGCTACTGGAGAACCCTTCTCTCGTGAAACCTATTGACGTTAGAAGGGAACCTGCGAAAGAATCTCTTCGACATCCACCTGGGTTCAACACTACAGCTGATCCCAAAAATGTACGATTTGGCAAGAGCAATGTTACTTTAGGCAACAAAAGCAAATCACTTCAAAAGACTCTTGAGTTGCTCGCTCAAGCAGAAGAGGACGAACGCGATGATACCTACGATGAAGCTGAAGTATCCAACAAGTCAGAAAGTGCAGCTATCGATAAGGTTACCGAGCATGTGTGGGCTGCCTATACGCGTGATCGCACTGTCTTCGAGAGGTCAGCCCGCAAGACGAAGCATAGAGAGGCGATGAAGAAAGAGACGAAGTGGTCTGATGAGCAGATTGAGGGTTGGGCACGGATGATTCAAAAGAGCCCGAGCTATGCCAGAAGTTTAGAAGACCGACTGATGGAACATCATGGGCGTAATGTGGTTCCTACTGCGTTTCAATTTTCCAAGACATACGGTCGTGAAGAGAACGATTCTCCATACGCTTCTGATACTGGTGAATCGGAACGAGATAGCTCTCCCGCTCCTGCGCCAACAGCACCGCCTTCTGATCTTTCTTCGAGAACAACTTCCAAAGGTAAAAACCCGGCTCAGATCAGTGATCCTCCGAAAACTAGAGAGCAGATTGTTAGAGAACGAAAAAGGAAGGAGCAGAACAAGAGTCGGGCAGGGAACCACAACAGAAAAGCTGGCCATGACAGAAAAGCCGCTAAAATGGAGGGTTCAATGTGATTCGAATAAATGCATTTATATTAGACAGATAAATAGTTACTTTTTAGCCTTTTTCTGGCTCTTTTTTTGATCGCTGTTCAACTCCTCCAATTCATCCCATAGGTCATCATCTTCGGTCTTCCTCTTCATGGAATCGTCCTCCAAAACATGCAAGTCAGTCACTAAAGATCCTACATAGACCTGAACAATCCTAGCTCTACTCCTCGTAGAAAAAATTCTGACGTAGCGATCCAGGCAGCCTGCAGCTGTGATCGAGTCTGTGACTTCCAAACAAGTATTGGATCCCATAGCACCAGTAAACTTACCCAGGACCCTTCCCAGGTTAACGTCATATAAGGTGGTTGACAGTTTCTGGTCAGAGTAAACAAGAGTGCTGGGGTTGAGAAACTGACTAGCGACAATTGCATTCTTATCTTTTCGATAGTTTTCAAATAGTTCAAACTGCTTGTGTGGACGTCTGCCATGAGTTGAGTCGTAGTGGCGAACGTGTCCGTATCTAGAAAGAGTCAGGAACTGGAACTTCTCATTATTAGGTGCACACTCTGCATCGAGATTGTCCAGAAATTCTATTGAAGTCACCCACACTGGTACCCGAAGGCGCAGCTTATCACTTTTCACTGCCCTCGCCTGGAAAAGAGATTTACTAGTGCATTCTTCGTCACCAAAGACAACCTCGAAAACCTCGGGTTCTCGCTCTTCTCCCCCCACGGCACACACAATCGTATCATCCTTAGACCGCTTGTAGGAAATAGAAAATGCTTCAAGAGGACCATCTATCTCGATTTCCTTGTACTCAAAGGTATCAATATCCCATTGTCTAATGAACCCCTCGGTTGAGCATGAATAAAGGATGTTGTCTGAGAAGATAAACTTGAAAATGGACTGAGACGTAGTCCACTCATGAATTAGATCATAAGAAGAATCATATAGCTGCACTGTCTTGTCTTTGCGAGCTGTGATGATGTACGTTTGTTCTGAGATTTCAAACACATGCAAGGTAACAATTGCTCTCACCCTTCCTAGAGCGCAGTGCGATTCAATGGTAGGCTGTACAGAGTCCTTTTTGGTAGTATCTGTGTCCACGGGGCACTCAATGACCTTGAGAGATCCGGAATCTTCAGCAGCTACTAAAATCTTCATCAGTGTCTTCTGAAACTTTTTGAAGACAATAATGAAATTTCATATTTTTCGAAGTCACGTGACATGTAAGTTGATCGGCGAAGGAACGAAGAGTTGTAGCAGATATTGCGGACTTTTTTGGTCAACAGAACCTCTTTTCTCTACGGCACATTTTCGCTCGCGCTCGCTTCATTGATGTAAAGTGATGATGCAATTACTCCGTCCAGACGAGCTTGCAGCATCTTCAATTTAATTTGAACAAGCTCAAGGTCTTGGAGTTCCTGCGCGCGCCAATGAACATCAAAATATGAGTAGATAGGAGCCTCACAAGAGCACTGTTCGATGTGATGTTTATGCCGATAAATCGAAGGGATCAGTTCCAAGATTTCGTTATATGTGTACTCTTCCAGGGGCTTCTTGTAAAAGCCAACCATCATCAGTACAGCACGTTTCTGTTCAGAGTTCAAGCTGCTCAGAAACCATGAGAGCTGATTGCGAATAGAAGAGTCGTAAATTGCCTTATATGTACGAGTGGACATGTCTTCAGTCTCTTTCTGTGTCATTCCGCCAACAGTTTCATTGATAATCTTCTGTATATCATCAGGGAAGGTCATTAGTTGCTTCTGTGTCAGTGCCAGTTCTTCCACATCGATCTCCCCACTTGGAAGGAACAGGTTGGAAGCTGACACTTCGTCGCCTGTCATTTATGTTGGTTGTCTAAGACGAGCAGACGAGCAGTGCGGAGCTGCAGTTGAAATTGTGGGTGAACTTTAAAAGCTGTAAGAGCTAGTGAGCAAGTGGGTAGGCGCATATAGATGCTAACGCAAAGTGCAATGTCCTGTAGCTTCAGGAGATGGCCGTAACAGATAAATCAAATGCAATTCAACAAATGGCCCAATTACATACGGGATTTTAGATATCTGCATTTTTTCTAACCACGTCTGTAGTTGTTATTGTCGTGAGACATTCTAGTGAGACACTAGGGGGCAGGAGAGCCGAGAGCCCACTGCCAGACAATGCGTCACGCGAAAACAGGCCAACAGAACAAACAGGAAACAACCGCATGGGTGTTCCTTCGAAAGGCTTTCTAGACAAGATTCTCTTACAACGCCTTTTGTAATCCTTCTGCCCAATCACCAAGCTTCTAAATGAGGCTTATTCCCAAATGTCGAGGATGCCATCACTAAGTTGGTGAGTAACCGCGAACTGAAAAATCACAGTTCCAACCCACCAAAAAAACTTTTCCCAGACAAAAAAAAGGCCCTGACGTTAACCTGACTAAAATGCCTCCAAAATCAAAGTCAGAAGAGAAAGATAAACTGACACGTATTGCCATTGTGTCCAGTGATAAGTGCAAGCCTAAGAAGTGTAGACAGGAATGCAGAAAGGCTTGTCCAGTCGTGCGTACTGGTAAACTTTGTATTGAGGTTACTCCAGACTCAAAGATTGCTTTTATCTCAGAAACTCTATGTATTGGTTGCGGTATCTGCCCAAAGAAATGTCCATTTGGTGCTATTACTATTATCAACTTGCCAACTAATTTGGAATCGGAAGTGACGCATCGTTACAGTGCCAATTCTTTCAAGCTGCATCGTTTGCCAACGCCACGTCCTGGCCAGGTTCTTGGTCTTGTTGGTACCAACGGTATTGGTAAATCCACAGCTCTCCGAATTCTGTCTGGTTCTGAGAAGCCTAACCTTGGCAGGTATGACAATCCTCCCTCCTGGGAGGAGATTCTGGTATACTTCAGAGGATCAGAGCTGCAGAATTACTTGACAAAGGTTTTGGAAGAGAACATCAAGTGTTTGATGAAGCCACAGTACGTTGACGTCATTCCAAAGGCTATCAAGGGCCCCATTAACCACGTTGGTGAACTTTTGGAGGCCAAAAAGACCAGACAAGCGGAATATGATGAAGTTCTGAAGATTTTGCAGCTCAAGGGCGTTTTGGGCAGAGAAGTCGGTCAACTGTCCGGTGGTGAGTTGCAAAGATTTGCTATTGGTATGACGTGCATTCAGAAGGCTGATGTCTACATGTTTGATGAGCCTTCTTCCTACCTTGATGTCAAGCAGCGTCTGAATGCTGCCGCTGCAATTAGAGATCTTTTGCATGCTGAGTGCTACGTTATTGTCGTTGAGCATGATTTGTCTGTCTTGGACTACCTTTCTGACTTTGTTTGTATTCTCTACGGTGTTCCTTCTGTTTACGGCGTCGTCACCCTCCCATCGTCTGTTCGTGAAGGTATCAATATTTTCCTTGATGGACATATCCCTACTGAGAATATCAGATTCAGAACTGAGTCGCTCCAGTTCAGGCTCATTGATGCTACTGATATTGTCGCCGTTGACCAGTCCAGAGCCTTCAAATACCCACCCATGAAGAAAACTTTGGGTGATTTCGAGCTCAACATCCACTCTGGTGAGTTTACTGATTCAGAGATTCTTGTCATGATGGGTGAGAATGGTACCGGTAAGACTACCTTCTGCACCATGCTCGCCGGTAAGCTGAAGCCAGATAACGGCGTCAAGATCCCAGAATTGAAGATTTCCATGAAGCCACAGAAGATTGCTCCAAAGTTCCAAGGTACTGTTCGTCAGCTTTTCTTCAAGAGAATCAAGTCTGCATTCTTCCACCCACAGTTCCAGACCGACGTCATCAAGCCACTCAAGATTGAGGATATTATTGATCAGGAAGTGCAGCACTTGTCTGGTGGTGAGTTGCAGAGAGTTGCTATTGTTATGGCTCTCGGCATGCCTGCCGACATTTATATTATTGACGAGCCCTCTGCTTACCTTGATTCTGAACAGCGTGTTATCTGTGCAAAGGTTATTCGTCGTTTCATCCTCCATGCCAAGAAGACTGCTTTCGTTGTCGAGCACGATTTTATCATGGCTACATATTTGGCTGACAGAGTCATTGTCTTTGAGGGTGAGCCATCCAAGTCCTCTTACGCTAATAGTCCAGAATCTCTCTTGACTGGCTGCAACAGGTTCTTGAAGAACTTGAATGTCACCTTCAGAAGAGACCCAACCTCATTCAGACCAAGAATCAACAAGATGGATTCCCAGCTGGACCAGCAACAGAAGGCTTCTGGAAATTACTTCTTCCTTGACACTCTCGAGGCATAAAAGTTTATAGACGCGGTATTTAATGTTTGATTCGTTCCCTCTCATTTATTTCTTTTTCGCTCTCTAATGACAACGTTAGTGCCAGCTTTAGTCCAGCTTGGGGCAATTTCAAGATGATATACATCGAGGAAAGAAGCAGGCAGCGCGAAATATGCAGCAGTGATTACAGGTGCCACTATTGTGGTCAGCTTGGATGCAGGAACAAGCCATTGTATTTCTTCATTTTCACTGCTGTAGTGTGCCCACTCGATGGCGTTTTTGTTTACAAACGCTCTGATAATGCTCCAGCTTCGTTCTGGGCAATTGTACTGGTCAAGCATTTCATATGCCTCTACAAACTCGCCATTATGTTCGCATAGGTGAACAGCCATCATTTCAGCAACTTTGATTTTCTGTTCACTTTCTATCAGATTGCTCTCAAGGAGATACCTCATTGCTGGTACATAGGACTTAAAATCCCTAGTCTTCAGTCCTGCCCGTAGACAAAACATAAAGACATCGACTGAAAACTGTGACTCAGGAAGCGAAAGAAGTGCTTCTCGTAGTTTTCGTAGCTCTATCAACATATTGCTTATCTGATGCTGGTCATTTGATTTATATGCGTGATGAAACTTCTCCTGCAAATCGCTGAAAAACGAAGCGCGCAACTCTGCATCGTCACGCAGTCTACTATCTTCCCCACGGCTGATGAGACCAATCTCTCTAGGAGCTGCTGACTTAGCAGCAAACCTCTTCTGTCGTTCTAACCGTTTTTTCGCATCCATGCAAAATGTTGGTGGATGTGTCGTGTTATCGGATAAGATCGCTACTGAGCTGCAACCACAGTCTCGACAGTGTCGAGGCCATGAACTCCATAATCGTCAATGCAAAACTCCATTTCTCCGTAACATGCCCAGGTTGACTGGACTAGCGTAATAAATCTTCTCTTGTCAAATTTCTTCACCACCAGTCGTGTGAGCTCCATGTTTGCCCAAAGGGCGCCTAGTGCAGGCATAAGGGCATCACTTGCAGTGGCGTCACTAGCAGGTTGAGAAAGCCGTTGGCTATCCTGTGTATAATGCTCAACTTCATCCTTATAAGTAATACTGCTCTTGTCCCATCCCGTATACCAACGGGCTTGTTCATTAGCATATGTAATGTCCATCGATGACGAAGAAGTGAAGGTTCTCTTGCGCAGGGAAACTTGGTTAGATACAACTACTGCCAAGCCTTTAGCTGAGCAGAGAATGCGTAGATTAGCTACCAGTTCTCTCAAGTTCTCGCTCCTTTTTCTAACGCTGTGGAAGACCTGGCCCTCTTGTCGATAGTGACCGGCTATGCTGTCAATGATCACTAGGCCGGCATTGTGTCTCTCAACCTGTACAGGTAACTGGTATCTGACGACGTGATTAAGTTCATCTTGTGAACGAGTGGTCATACACAGTATGCGCTCTGTGGACAAGGAAGATCCAGGATACCGCTCACCGAGTCTCTCACATAGTTCTGCAAAGGTCTGGGTGTGAACTGGAACACTGGTGGAAATGTAAATACATTTTCGGTCAAGCCCATTATATTTGATCGGCAATTGAATAGATACTGCCAGTTGTGCCAATATTTTACTCTTTCCTGTACCACTTTCTCCAACTATCTCGGTTAAGGCGCGGCAATGAATACCACCTTGAAGCAGAGAATCTAGGCCGTCATCTCCTGTTGTGAAGATAAGAGGTTCAGTATGTTTCACTGGCAGCAGAGGTAACCTTTGGGATCCATTATAAATCAGATTTTCAAGCTCCTTCCTCATCTTTTGCTTGATCTGTTCGACTTCCCACACTGGCCTTCCGATCTTGAGGGCTACTTCTTTAGAATCCGTAGCAAGTAATCGAGAACATTTGATATTCTTTTGCCTGAGCGCCAAGAATGCAAACTCGTACACGTCTGCCAGCTCTGAGTCTGGTAAACTGCGTGCTATGTCCATATCCAAAATCTGTGATCCCAAATAGGAAGTGATATGAATTGCGACGCGTCACAAAGTATTCAACAAGCAACCACTCAGCGACATTATTAAGAAATTGTTTTGTTCATCAAAGATCAGCCATGGCGTCGCCGGAGTCACTTACTGCCCAAGATTTTATTGAATCACAGAGCCAGCTTGAATCAGAAGCCAGAGAGGCGCTTCCATACGATCCAAATCATTGCACTTACCACGATGATATTCAAAGACAAATGGTATTTGCATGTCTCACATGTAGAAAGAAGAATAATGGTGCAATGAATGGTCTGTGCTACTCTTGTTCCATTCGGTGCCACTCTGACCACGACTTGATTGAGCTATTCACTAAGAGATCGTTTAGCTGCGATTGTGGAACCACGCGCATTTCTTCATTCGGCGGATGCAACTTGCGAAAGAACTTCCAATCTCTGGATCGACCATCTGATGAAAATCGTTATTCGCATAACTTTGAAGGAAAGTTTTGCATCTGTGACTCGCCTTACGATGAGAATGCTCAAGGGACAATGTACCAGTGCCTGCTTGGAGATGCCTGCGATGAAGATTGGTTTCATGACCATTGTATTTTAGGCAAGTCTGCAAATACCAAACAGAGGAAAGTAGTCGATACTGTGAAGGAAGAGCTTGACGAGCCTAAGAATATGTATGAGGGCCTTATATCGGCTGCTGACGAATCAATCGAACATCCTTCAGAGGCTATAACAGTTGACGAAGAGACATCTAATGGTCTTCCTGAGGAAGAAGACTTTGACGCTTTTGTGTGCTGGCGTTGCGTAGAGAAAAATCCACTACTACTGAAGCTTGGCGAGGAACTGGCCCAGCAAATTCTTAGGGGGGAAGACAGCAAGGAGACCTCTATATTCTTGCTGCCGGGATTTAGAGACAATATCAAGGAAGTAGCAGAAGCGAAGCCCCTGTTGGCAAAATTTGAATTTCTGTCTGAAGAGGAGCAGACTTATGAACCCGACCAGGATGATGATGCCAATTCCTCCTTATTAGATGCTGGCACCCGCGCTCTCAATCAAATGCCCAGAGAGCAAGCATTAGAGGGTCTGGCTGCGTACAGTATATTCAAGGATAAGCTGAGCCACTTTCTGAAGCCATTTGCAGACCAAGGGAAAGTGGTGACAAAAGATGATGTATCAGAATTTTTTGAAAATCTGGAGCGCAAGAGAAAGCGACAGGATGTGGACTCATAGTTGAATAGATATTATTTATTTATCCTAAACCTTAGTTACAATGGACTTGATGACAAGGTAGTCATCGAGACCGTACTTGGATCCTTCACGACCGAAACCGGATTGCTTGATGCCGCCAAATGGAAGAGCAGACTCTGTCATGAGGCCAGTGTTGACACCTATCATACCGGCCTGCAGCTGTTCAGAAACACGGTGAACACGGGAGTTGTTTTCGCTAAAGAAGTAAGCAGCCAGACCGTACTCGGTGTCATTGGCGTACTTGAGAGCCTCTTCCTCGGTCTTGAATCTGATGAGTGGGGCAACAGGGCCAAAGATCTCTTCAGATTGAACAGCCATGGCAGTAGTGACATCACCCAAAACAGTTGGCTCAAAGAAATTTTGGCCAATATCTGGCAGTGGTTTCCCGCCAGTAAGGACCTTGGCGTTGTGGCTGGTAGCGTCCTCGACCAGTCTAGTGACTTTCTCAATACCCTTCTGGTTGATGAGAGGACCTTGGTCGGTGTCTGGTGCAAATCCATGGCCCACCTTGAGCTTGCTAACCTTTTCAGTAAACTTATTGGCAAACTCATCATAAATTCCATCCTGAATGAAGAAACGATTGGTGCAGATACAGGTCTGACCCGAGCCACGGAACTTTCCGGCAACTGCAGCCTCGACCGCAGCGTCAACGTTGGCATCATCAAAGACAATGAATGGAGCGTTACCGCCCAACTCCATGGAAAGTTTCTTAAGAGTCGAAGAGGACTGGTTGAACAAGAGCCTACCGACATTGGTCGATCCCGTAAATGAAACTTTTGATACAAGAGGGTTCTCACAAAGCTCTCGACCAATATCTTTGAGATTTTCCTTGCAAGTCACAACATTTACAACACCATCTGGAATACCTGCTTCTTTCGCAAGGTATGCCATAGCAAGGGCAGAGTAAGGGGTCTCAGCAGCAGGCTTAATAACAGTGGTACATCCAGCAGCCACGGCAGCGGCAACCTTTCTGGCAATCATGGCAATTGGAAAGTTCCATGGCGTAATAATACCACAAACACCGACGGGTTGCTTGATTGTGTGGATCCTGTTGGTGGGAACGGCCGAAGGAATTACGTCTCCGTAGATACGCGGAGCTTCCTCGGCATACCACTCAAAGAAAGAGGCAGAGTAAGCAACTTCTCCGAGCGCTTCGGTAGTACGCTTACCATTCTCCCAAGTAACAAGCTTTCCGAGATCTTCTTTGTTCTCGTTGATGAGGTGCAGCCACTTGGTGAGCATTTGAGATCTCTGACGGCCGGTAGTGTGTCTGAAAGTCTTGAAAGTCTCGGCTGCAGCATCGATGGCCTCCCTAGTCTCTTCGACAGTCATTTCTGGACATGTTCCAATCTTGTCCAAGTTTGCGGGGTCCTGGACGATGAATGTCTTGCCCGATTTGGCAGTAATCCACTGGCCATTGACAAGGTTTTTTTCAATAAGAAGTGCGGGGTTGGAGAGTGTAGGCTTCATGTTTGTAGAGAAGAGTCTGATTGCCTGCTGAGCGTTCTTGAAAGCTGCTGGCATGACTTCGTTATATAGGTTTGCGGGGCCGGGAGGAATTTCCGTGATAGGTTAGTCCTTATAGATGCGGAGTGCCAAGGTGTTCAGGAGGAAGTTGAAAATAAGCAAGTGGGGTTCTGAAGGCAGCTAAGGGTGTACCGTGCAAGGTTCTGTTTCAAGGTGGCTGTCAAGGCAATTTATACTCGGCGGCTGTTTGGACTGGACGGTTATTTCGCATTATCGAGCGGGTATAGTATTACTAAATATGGCAAGCGGAGATTTTGCGAGAAGGGATCAAAGAAAGCAGATGTGGAAAATGAGGAGAGATAGCAACCGTTTAGAGGCGCCCCAGAATATCTCTTCCTATATCAGTCGCTGTTGTTCCTTCTGATTTGTAAGCTGCCTGTAACGACAACAACTATCCTGCTTTCCGAGGAGTTCTCGAACGATGTGGGAATCCGCAGGTGACTATGCCTGCTGCTCTTACTCGGGATCAAGGCAGTTGACAGCGGCCAAGTGCTAATCTCATGGCGATACATTTCAAGAACGGAGAGTCTAGTAACGTACAGTTAATATGTAAACTCTCTTCAACTTTATTTCTGGCCGATGTTAATACAATCGTCCCCAGGCACAGTAGAGTACTACAGAATGTGCGGCTGTGCATATAGTTTACTATACTCGTCAGCTCATCGCGTCAGATGCGCGTCACCATGGCTACTATAAATCGAATAGACGCTGCTGCTCCGGCTCAGAAAAGAACAATCTCCTCATTTTTCAAATCTGCAGGAACAAAAAGATCTGCAGGCGGAGTACCTGCCGCGTCAATTTCGTCAAAATCATCGTCCGGTCCCTTTGACAAGGAGAAGTGGATCGCTGGACTTTCAGACGAGCAAAAGGAGGTATTGAAGCTGGAAATCGAGAGAATTCATCCATCATGGTTGAAGGTGTTACACCAAGAGTTAACTAAGCCCTATTTCTTGAACCTCAAACGCTTTTTGAACCAAGAAGCAGCCGCCAAAAAGAAAATCTTTCCCCCAGAACAGGATATATACTCATGGACACATTTGACCCCGTTGGAGAATGTCAAAGTAATTATTCTCGGCCAGGATCCTTACCACAATGTGGGACAGGCTCATGGACTTGCCTTTTCGGTACGACCGCCCACAATTGCTCCACCGTCTTTAAAAAACATGTACAAATGTTTGAGTATTGACTACCCAGACTTTAAGATTCCAAAAGCAGGGCTACTTGAGCCTTGGTCAAAGCAGGGCGTGCTGCTGCTCAATGCATGCCTTACTGTAGAAGCCCACAAAGCGAATTCTCATTCTAACAAGGGATGGGAAACATTCACGGAGAGAGCAATCGCTTTGGCGCTGAAAAACAGAACAGAAGGTGTATGCGTTTTGGCATGGGGTTCACCGGCTCAGAAACGTATTGCTCAGATCAACCCCGGGAACGAGCATCTTGTACTGAAGAGTGTGCATCCAAGTCCTCTCTCTGCATCACGGGGTTACTTTGAGTGCGGACATTTCAGAAAGACAAACGAATGGCTTTATGAAAGATACGGCGGTTCAGGTATCATTGACTGGCGACTGGATCCCACAAACGAGATTACAGATATTGTGTCTTTGAAGACTAAATCTCTGCAGAGCTCTGACAAAGGGTTAGAAGAAAAGGTTGCCCCAGAGCTGATTACAGACATAGGTTCTGAGGACGTAGAAAATGATGCAAAGCGAATGAAATTGAACGAGTAGAAAGAGACAACTATATATTACAATATACAATCACATCACCTGTCGCGCGGTCGTCATGATTCATGACTGTGTTGAAGAAACGGTGACATAGATGGTATTCAGGGAGCACCTCCTTAATTGTATCCTCCAGGGATTCAAAAAAGGCAAAATGTGAAGGGTAAGGCCTGGCATCTGACCCAAGTTCATTCCTGATAAACGTTGCAGGGTCTTCGTAAAAGATGTCAGCTTCGTCCATGTATGAGCTGAGACCAGCAGATGAATCGAGATGAAGTGGTGGTTCACAGGTTAGGAACCAAGCAGGAATGTCGCGGTGAATATGGCTCTGCCAAGGAGTAGAGTGGCATGGCATGAGGAAGCCTACCGATTGCACTTCTGGAGAGTTGTGAATAAAATCGACCACGTCTATGACACCCTTCTGGTGATAAAGAGAAAGATATCCTCCGACTAACAAGTTGAGGCCAATTGCAAGGGATACCAGTTTCGTGTGGTTTCGCAGTGAAGGATAAACGAGAACATGTAGAATTGGTAACAATGGATAGATGAACCGGATTTCCTTGTGACTGAGCAAGCTGAAAACTGCACACACAAAAAAAACAGTCCAGTAAAGTTGCTTTACAGTCGAACTGAGCTTTCCTCTGATGAGCGGGGTAAAAAAGGCGGGCAAGTAGCCACCAAGCAGGACAGGTAGTCCCTGAGTTAGGTAGTAATGCCAGTCACTAACACCATAAAACTCCGATAATGATTTTACAACGTTGAAGACAAGAAAATTGTAAATTGGGAATGAAGGCTCAGAGTAAAATATCCAATCTGCAGCAATATTGATGGCTACAGCAGCAAAACCAGATATGACGGCGTTCTTGAGGAAGTTGAGTTTGTCGCTCAAAGAGAATTTGGTTGAGGACAACAAGATCACAGTTAAAAAGAACCAAATAAGAATATTAGGGGGTCTGAGATAGCAGGACATGGCAGCCACAAAGAGTGACAGTGATGCGTTATTCAAGTCTTCAAACGGCCAGTAGAAGAGCGCCACGGCGGTAAGAACCATCTCGACAGAGTTGGAAAATGTACGAGTAGCACAAAAAAGGTTGAACGCTGAAAACAGTGAGATCATACAAACGAAGGAGGAGGAGTGTTGTCCCTTGTATAGTTTAGTACTGAACCGAGCAGTATAGTAGTCGCCCACTGCTGCGAGAAGAGCCTGAAAGAGCTTAGGGGATAACACAGGACTGACACCAACAACATCGCCCAATCTCATAACAGCAGACATCACCAGAGGGTATAAACCACTTCGAATCTTTTGCCGCCATTCCCAGGTGGCATAGCCATAACCATATGCAAGAATGTGAGCCGGCTCCAGTGATTGCCAGTATTCATCGGGTTGAAAGAATGTGCGCACGGAAAGAGCATTGATTATTCGCCATATCAGAGCTATAATGAATAGCTGGCTGTTCCGCATGATGCTATCAAGCACTAGAAGTCTATTTTTTTTGTTGTTGTATCACATACAGACAGTGGGGCTGAGAATGTTCCGCGTAAATATTGTCCTACACGTGAACGGGGCTTTTGGAGATGAGCTGGAGATTTTGTAGGGCGAATTTGAAGATAGTGGCTGGGAGGAAGACGGTCAACGAGATCCGCGGGAGACGAAGCTGATTTTTCCCATAACTGACGAGTCAATTGCCAAACGTCGCATATAGCAACCAGTGCTTGCCAAGGGCTTCAGAAAAGACTTACGCACGTTTCTGCACTCGCTACCACTCTCAGCAGGTCCAGCAGACCAAAGTGGTTGCTAGACTTCTTGGCAGGCGATCATCTCCCAAACAGCTTAGACAAGGAAAGCTCAAAGTTGCTGTCGTACGACATTAGAGTAGGAAGAAGAATGGTGAGTTGCTACCGCCAGTTAGTGCTTTCTGGGCGACGGTGTGTGATGGCTGCTAGAAGGTTTGAGAGATTATTCCCTTGTCGATCCTTGTGTCGTTATGGATCGTTGCAGTTACTTCATGCAATGTAACGTTCTGGGGGTTTCGAGTCAGAACGGCTGCATCGCTGGAATTGGGACTCTGTAAGCAACAGGGCAGCCGAATGCGCGTGTAATTATTTGGCGACTAGGTCAGGCAGGCCTACTCAATCGCTGCTGGCCTGGGCGGTTCCTGCGGTTCCTGGGAACAAGATTTGCCGAGACTCAGCAGCACTAACGCGCGCTCACCGGCTAAAATTACTTCGACTGTCAAGGCAGCCGACAACCACAGAATTTGAGCGACTCTGGACGGGATGTTCACTTGTTCAATTGTAGGTACATTTGAACGTTTTCGGCAGATTAAATTAATTAAATTAAGATGGCTCACGCTCCGGGCGCAGGTCATAGTTAGTATACAATTAAAAGGCGATATAGAGTAATCCTCCCAAGTGGTGATGCTGGAGAGTAAGACGTGCCGCGGCTACCGACGCTAGTGGCCAGATGAGTGGGGCTGATCGAGAATAGAACCAGACGACAAAGTCTCAGTTGAAAGTGGAGAGCAGCAATTTGAAGGGGTACACGAGCGACGTGAATCATATGATCCGCATAAATCACAACAGCAACGCGGTGTCATCAAGAGCCCGTCAGTGCCGGCACCATCCAATTTCATAGGAGAGGGTGAATCAAAGTTAATGGCAATGAGCTCAGGTTTGACAGTGCGTGGAATATGTGGGTAGAGACCATAGCAAGCTGATGATTTAGGTGGTTCCTGCCCACTTTTAATTACCCCACAATTTGCAGGCGAGGACTCTTCCCCGGATTCGAGTAGTTCAATTACTGAGAGCTTTCGCGGGATGGGCGAGTGGAGGGACTCTTCCAGCGGGGGACATTCTGGAGGAGGCGTAGGAGGGGCGCTCTGATTTGCTCGCCGCTGTCTAATGTTATAGGACTCTAGGTCGCTGAGTGCGAATGACCCTGACAAATTTCTAGGTACCTGAATTGCATCTCCGGTGTACAGTGCACGACGTGATTCGGAGCACATGGCCTGTTTGGAGATGCTACTGAGTAATAACGACGTGCTGGGAGGTGACACACTGGGTGACGTCCGCCGTGAACTGGTAGACGTAATAAATAGCGATTCTGTAGGCTGAGAGCGCATAAGCATTTTTGTGGTTTGGTAGCCCGGCTATACCTGTTTGTATTTATATCCTTTGGTGGCAGGTGGTGATGGCTTTTGTGCCGCGGACTAATTTAGATAGGGGGCGAGCCGAGATTGAAAGGAATACCAAGTGAGGGGTATCACAGTTGATGTAGTAGTGAAAGTGCGAAATTTATGTCGCCAAGAAAAACACACAGATTTAAAGATAGTATAAGCAAAAGTGCGGAAGAGCGGCAGACGCTCGCTTTATATATACATGTTACTGAGGGCTCATCCCCCTACCTCAGATAAGAAGTGCCGCGTTTCTTTTGCGACTGTTATCGGCGGTAATTGCCTGATGTGTAACATACGGCTGCAGCATGCTCCCAGCTCATCAACAGGAAATGCCAGGGACTAGGGCGGTTTTCAATGCGAGGCAAGCCATCGCGCGAGTAATATTTGGCAATACCGTGCAACAAGATGAAGATTGTGAGCTGAGATTTCCCAGTTCCATGTGGCTGACTTGATTGTTTATTGTTATCATTCATCTGCATCTCCGGCCAGCAGCAGCTCTGTCCCATTAGCGTCACAGCGGCTTCCGTACCCTGCATGCGGTCGTCAGCGATTGCCAGAGTGCGGCACAGAGCAGGATAAAGACGGCCCTAAATGGGTGTCTCCCGATTTCAATGATGGGCAATCGATTGGGTTGTGAAGGACTGGAACAATTAGGGATGCGTTTTTTTTGGTAACGCTAGAGCTCTCACGCAAGCTAATGGTCAAGGTTGTGCCGCAACTAGTCAAAGCTAGAGCTGAACCGCAAACGCGTCTCTGAAACCTGCAGCTTGCTAACCACTGAAACTTATGAGCTGTGGGGCGCAACGCCCCATCATCATGAGTTGTAGAACCTTCTAATAATCAACCTGGGGGACATTGTCCCTGCTGACGGCGGAGAGGTCATTTGAGCCAGAATCATATGGACCAGGCGTGCTTCAAAGGCGCGCTTGACAACATCACCAGACTGAGTCCCTATAACTGCGTTTTTGAAGACACTGCGTGCGCAATCCCAATAACTTGCACCCATTTGCTGGACCTTGCTTCCAGTATCGCCTCGCTTGACGCTGCATACCCCTGTCTTATGTTCCTTCCTGGTTCCCAGTGCACAGACCAGCGAAACGATACGATGAAATGCGCGATCGTCAAAGATGGTGACTGGGATAAGGGCAGCTACCAGTCACTGCCACCATCAGACGATAGCTTTGTATAATCCTCATACACAGCAGAGCCTGACAAAGTCAGCATTGTAGTAACACGCTCTGGGTCCGTATTATCCTACTTAGGGTGCTCATTGGACCCACTAGTGCTGTGTGCGCGCTGAGCACCGTTTCTGAAATCCAAAACGAGCCGCGCCGTAAACCCAGGAGAGCAGCTGTGCGCGAGCGCATTGTATCCAGGGCTCTCCGGATGGGGCTCATCGTGCCTAATGAGCAAATATTCCTCCTCTTCTAAGCCTCCCACCCCTGCGCAGTGCTGCCTCGAGGTTGCTGGTTATGCCTCAGAATCTTGGATGGCTCTGCTCTATTGAGCTACTCCTGCGCTCTCCTTATCCAGAAATAGTAAATTGTAGAATTAAGGCTTCCCGTGACTGCCCGGATGTAGGCTCTTAAGCATCCATGTCGGCTCCTCCAGTTCCCTTACTCTCGCTTCTGATGCCGCCCTTGCAACTGCCAAACGCCCCATTAGAACCTGATATTACGCCCCTGATAAGCCACGTTTCTAGTGCCATTGAGATGGAATGGGAGATGGAATGGGAGACACTATTACAGTGCAGCCGCTCGAAATAACTTTGTCAGCAAGGGTAGGGGCAATTAATCCGCGTCCGCGTTTGTTTCATGGTGAAGCTGACTCCAACTGGGTGATTACCATAACTTCCACGTAAAAGCCAATCCAGAGTCGAAAGCTGGTGATATTCTGTTGCGGAGGGAATGTCGTCACTGCAGCTCTTAGCTCCTAGGTATCATTGCCGCTAAAAGAATCGGACCCTCGAGGGTCAGTGTGAGATAAGTGATAGTGCTGCGACACAGAAAAAGTAACATTACGTGCTTCTCAGTTAATGGATGCGTTGCATACTGGCCGCAAGCTTTAGGGCAAGGCGAATTCCAAGGTGTTTTCAGCGTGAGTACGCTTTGTTAGCGCAACTACTCGCAGCCTTGAGGACAGAATACTGGTCAGGACATTTTGAAAACGGCCGCAGATAGCCACCCGATGTAGATTCAAGAAATATATATGGCTAAATCAAAGTTTTGTTGCATACTTCTACTGACCAGAGGCAACTTGTATGCAAGTGCTTATGTGGAGCTTGTAATCGATGCTTTGGAGGTTTATGTCAAAGGGTTTCTAGTATAGACTGTGGACTGAAGCTGACGGTCGAATTCTTGAATAGAAAAATGAATCTGAGGGGCCGAAAAATATCCCACAGTGTACATTCTATCATTAAAGATAGTTAATATTCGTTAGATCAGTCTGATCATCTACAATGCAACCTTACACTGAAGTGGGAGATGTAAACTATACCAAACTCTGCCTGGTGTTGATTTGTGCAAGCCCCTTTGGGAACTCATGGCGTGTTTGACCCAACGACCTGCCCCCACCGTTAACTCCCAGTCTCCGCTGTCGATTGTGTAAACCTTTATCAAGTGGTCTGGCAACGATGCGAATCAGACCTATTTTTGCGTTACTGTTCGTCGCCCTGGCCACTACGGCAGCATATCTTGGCTTTGGAAAGGTGAAGCTCAGCAATGACAAGGCGCTGCACTTTGTCACGTTCCTACTGCTCACACTTTCCTTTTATTGGATCCTGGATGCAACAAGACGTAGATGTATAAATGCTACATTGGTTGTCTGCGGTGGAGGCGCAGTTATTTCTGAATTTGTTCAATCCTACTTGCCCGTAAGTATACTCACTACACAATACCGTCCAGTTACTAACCCAGTGGAGAGAGTTTGACATATATGACATTGTGGCCAACGCAGCTGGAACAACAATTTCGCTTGTAGCATGTGCTTGGTACCACAAGCGTCTATTGGAGAGACGCAGACAGGCTAGATACCGCACTCTACGCGGGGAAGCTGATGCTCCACTTGAGGCTGGAGATGTAGAGGCTCAGGTCGCTGAAGAAGAGCCTGTTGTACTGCAACAAATTGCCCCCGAGCCAATTGCAGAAGGTGCAAAGTAGAATAGCCACCCTTTTTGTAAAAGAATATTTATCGGACAATAGTCCCGTAGGGATTATCTCAGTAGCTCTCCAGAAAGTCGGAAACCTTCTTGGTGGAGGACTTTAGGCCCTTCAGCAGCCACTGGTAATCACTAGACCGCAGTTCGTTCTGCATCTGGCTGACACGATTACTCAGCTCGTTGCGAGAATTCGTGAGCCTCTGCTTCTCAATAAATAAATCAAGCCTCTGGTCCTCTTCGTGTTGGAGGCGCGCCATAAGTAATTCATGCCCCTGCAAATCTTTTGCTTCTGGCTTAGCCGCCAAGAACTGTTCTAGCGGAACAAGTTCCACATCGTCAAGAGGCGACTTGTAATCGTTAAATCCATCAACCTGTGCTTGTATATGAGCGTTTCGATAAATAACGTTATTGATATCCATTTGAACGATTTCGAGATCTCCTCTTTTTTCTGTCACCTCGTCTGCCTTTTGCTTGACAAAGCTCTGAGCCTGCCAGTTGAGTTGGCGCAGTTCAACCAGACAGTTGGTGATATCTTCTTTGTCGGCTCCAGATTTGCAGAGAGTCAGGAGATAAGCAGCCTGCTGCTTAGCAACTTCCATAGGCGTCGGCTGCGTAGTCATTGTCGAGTCCCGTCAGTCTAATTGAGTGAATGAAATTTCCACATAACAATGTGGGAACGTGGCTTAGGGGCTGGACAACTCAACAGGGGAAGCACATAAAAACAGCCAGATCTCAAAGAGAGAGATAATAGAGACATTCGGGCACTCAGCTATGGAATATATTCTCTGGTTTTCCTATCAGCGCTCTCGGGACTTCAATGGGGCCAAAGATCGAACGAGTCCATCTCGCAAGACCACATGCAACGAAGTGCGCAATCTATCTTCCGGCGAGAATCAATGCAAAAGAAAAGAACTGGCATTCTTTGACTCCACTCACTACCACTAATGCCTATGTCGACTACGGATGACAGGGATACTGTATCTCCCAGAGAAACCGTTGGTTACCTGCACACCTCTCTTCTCACACTACACCAGATGCACGCCCTGCACAGGTAGGCAAGCACAAACTGCGTTAGTTTGTCGCTTTTGCTCTATAGGGATCATTGCAAGTTGGTTGAGAGCCGTACACTGCGCTATCTCCTTGGTACTGCACGGCGTTTTGCTGCGGTTAAAAGTAGTGGGGATGCACTTGTCATGCCTTCTGCTGCAGAACTTAAAAACGAGAGACCTAACTCAACAGGAGAACGTGATAGTTGGCAAGGAAACAAAGATACGCTTTACGTAGTTGTTGTCTTGCAATATTGCCGAGGACTTGTGCAAATCATCTCTGCTAGCTCATTAGTACCATAGATTGTACATTCCCGTTTCAATTTCATCCGAGGAGCCCTCTGTGAAGGCGAATCCCCACCCCCAGCCGTTAGCTTTGCTCAGAGAGCAATAAAGGAGACTGGAGCCCAACGTTAGATGTCACCAAAATAAAGTTACAATTGAGAGCTATCAAAGCGTACGACATTCAAAGATACCAAGGCCCACTATACAAATCCAGACTAGGAAGATTGTGGTACTTTCTATTCCCGCAAAGTTTGTTGAGGGCTATTGGTCACCAGCTGCTCGATGCCAAGATTACCCCTTATTCCATTTAGAGGAGGATCCTGCCAAAAGGCAAAAAGCTTATTGACATTGTCTCAGTCAAGGTTTGCTGACGCCCTTTACGTTATTTTTGAACTCTTAGAGGCATAGTTTGCAGGTTCAATTGGGTATATTTTAGTTCATCCAGTCAACTGTAGGCTCCTGCAGGCTCCTGCTGACGTCTCAATCTGCATAGTGGGTCCTGTACGGCCCGAGCTCTGCGTCTCTCGCGACCAGGTGCAGGCAAGACCAACCTGCAAGAACGTTAATAACCCTAGCACGCTCTTTTCCCCCTGCTTTTTGTCATGTTAGCGGGGATAATTGAAAAAGTACACACATATAAGCCCGCAATTGATCACAGCTAATCAATACTGTTTGTCGCTAATCAATACTGTTTGTTGACTGTAGAACATGCGAGCCTGGCTAGTGGGCGACATACAACCCCCTGCGCGCCCGCAGCCGCTTGTGCATGTTCATGTTTACTGCCGAAAAGATCTCCGAGTTGTCACTAAGCTGGTTTAGGACAAACGCAGACCAGTACAAAATGGGCAGCTTGAACAAGTGCTAGATATTGACGGATTCTCTGAGTGGTCGATTCCCAACTTGCTTATCATCTACTTTCCCGTAATGGGTCTGTGAGGTAAAGTCAAAGAGGATCCAAGAACGCCAGTGGGCAAGTCTGCATATGCAGGAGTTCCTTTTAAGATATGCCAGGTACGTGTACGGCTAAATATCTGACGACGCCAGATGAAGTGCTCAGTAAAACCAACAAGATGACCGCAAAAATGTCAAACAATTGTAATGACATCTCTCGCCAAGACTAATATTTTGTCGTATCTTACTTTTAAGATTCAAGCACAAGTCCCTATCTCTATATCATCGGACATGAGAATGCAAACTTTATTTGCTTTTCCTTAGAATCACTAAGATCTTCAATCTACGGGAACTCCTATCTTTCAATTATCCTAGAATGGTCAATGATAGTGTGGTATCGTTTTGAGCGGATCCATATTTATATCTAAACATGCAATTTGATACGATTTCTCAATACATTTTTAAATCTGAGTGAACTAAGAACCAACGATGTCAATTTCCTGCAATTACTCGCTACCAACGGCAAGAAGAAAAGATGGTATGAGATCGATAGAAGAAAAGATCCAAAGGAGCGAGAATGTTGCCCTTGAGACCTTCCCCGCTTCTCCACTACCTCCATCTAAAGTTCACCCAACCCCAATGTCGGCAGTCCAATCCCAGAGCCTCGGGTCTGAATCTGAAACGTCATCTGCTGTCGGTCCGTTTGACATTGACAGTTCTCCACCATGTTTGCACATGAACACCTGGCAGTCCTCGGCTCCATCCAGTCCTAAAACTCTATATGAGCGGAACTTCTGCACCTTACCGACAACGTCCGTCCCAATGAATGAATGTCATACACCTTTCGTGAGGTATCCAGCCATGAAGATGGATTCTATTGGCTCACCATCGTCAGCATTTACCACAAGCTCAACTTCCAGTATCGACATATCCCATGACTTCAGTCCGAAGCGCAGCTCGTCAATATCATCAAACAACGCTGCCTTCAACAGCTCTGCCACGACACTGGATCTTAGCAGTTGCTCCCGAAGCACAATCATACAAATTCGAAAGACAGGTAGGCTGCCTATGTGGATTCAAAAGTGTCGTTCGCTAGAGACACTGATTTGTGCTAACCTTAGTATTCAAGTGGTAGATGACTGGGTGTCTGAGAAGCTCGTGAGACTCAAGACAATTCGACTCAACGACAATGAAATTTCCATTTGGCCAGATCACCTTTGCCGGCTGCCAAACCTTGAAATCTTGGTCCTAGACGGCAACCCTTGCCTCAACAATTTGCGAGAAAGATGCTCTACTTTCGACAAGCTCTACATGCGCGCCTCAGCAGGGACTGCGGATACTCTAAAGGACATCCAAGAAAAGGTGTCCTCCATCCGTACTGCCAGAGGAAATGGTAGCAGCACCATCAGTAACAGTACATCGTCAAGTTCCTTTGCGTCCCACAAGTCGAACTTTCGATTCTTCCAGAATCGAGGAAGAAAGCAACGCAAACCAGATGCTGACGATAGCGACGAGGATTTTTTTGACCAACTCACCTCGCTGATTCCAGCGAAAGCTCGACAGACATCAGTTATTTTTGAGGAGGAGGAGCAGTTCCAATGCGCAGAAACGGCGCCAAAGAACGCTAGATTGAGAAGACATGAACTAAGTACAACAGGCGTTCTGATGGCTCTGCTGACGGACATCTATCTCGTTAAGCTGAATAGTGGAATGAGGAGAGATATTGTGCAGGCATACATGCCAGTCACTGCTCTGAACTTCACTCGTCGGCGCACAAGTGCTACTAGTCAGGGTACTAGTTCCGTGTCAAACTCTAGGAACAATAGCGTCTTCTCAAGCAACGGCTGGCGCCGCTCGAGCGCTATCACTGAGCACGCAAATCTTACGGCTACAATTGAAACAGTAGAGACTCTTTGCATGGAGGAACAAAAAATTACAAAACGGTTTAACGACTTTCTGGATATCTACTATACAGGCAGTGCCACAAAACAAGTCAAGAAGGCCTACGAGTTGCTTCCTAAGATTGCTCAATTTCATCAATTTGCACTACTTCCTGTAATGGAGGATGCTTTGAGGGCTTCGTTTGACGATGTTGATGAGAGTGTGAGATTTGTGAGGGAGCGCATCCTTTTAATTCTGGTGAAAACAGACTTTGTTGATCTGCATGAACAATATGCAATGACATATGAGCAAACAGTGCGAGATACGCGAAAATGGATTCGTCAGCACCTGGTGGTGAACGAGTTCGGAGGAGTGCGAAAGGCTGCGGAGAATGGTATATATATTCGCAGGCAGGCAAATAAAGCTGGAATGTTACCATCAGAGATTGGTGCATATCTGGAACTACCATTCACAGCTCTCAAAACATTGACAACGATTGCAACGGAACTGAATCTTCAGGACATGGCACAGCAGCTGACTTCGCTTCTAGGCACTTTAAAAGCAATCCAACAACAGGCAACTAAAGAAAGCATTGTGCGCACAGCTGGAGTAATCTTCAAAGTCAGTTGCCATCCAGAATATGGGGATTTTCTCGGTGAGGCTGTCATTTGTCAAGAGAGAACAATTCAATTTGAGCCAGATAATGTGAAGATTTTACCTGATGTCGTAATCGATAAGAATGGAACGGTAACTCCTGCAGGAGTGAACCTCAAGTATTACAGCCTGCGAAAACTCCACAAAGACAATTTGTTCCGCATGTTCATTTTTCAGCATGTGGTGCTCATTGGAGATGAAGCGACCAGAAAGATTACAAGGCAAGTTGACAGAACGAGAATGGCGAGTGGATTAGCTGACAATAGCGACAGAGGTCACATATCAGGAGACATTGTAAGGTTTCTTGAACTTGCGCCGTCTAGTTATGACTTCTCTGCCCCTTGCAAGACAAAAATAGTGGACACCAAGAACATTCTCAAACTAGTCTTCCAAGACGCGAACGAGCTCTGGTATGTGCAGGTAAGACGCCTGGCAGGAGATTCCATTAATATGCACTGGCATGATCCAGCCTTGCGACTACTACAGATACTAGAATGATAATTCACTTTTACCACTTAAATCACCATTTTGGAAATAGTCTCACAATGATCATAGCAATGACCACTGCCAGTAGAATAAATAAGGCAGACAAAAAGTAGAACCACAGACCAATAGCAGCACTTGATCTGTACTTGTCAAGTTTATCTCCGACATTGGAGAGGCTCCCTGACGATTTGTCAAGCGCCTTCGTCGCTCCATCAACAACATGCTGGTCAGCATTGACCTTTTCTTGGAATGCCAGAGCATTTTGCTTAATGATCGATGCATGCTTGAGGATCTCCTCAGTAAGATTATCTTGTGTAAGCTTTTCTATGCCAAGTGAATGAGAAATGTCAGTCGTTTGCGGCTCCACGACCTTAGTTTGTGCGTGTATAGTAGAAGATCTTCTTCGTTGCCTTTCTTTTGCGGCCTGCTCTTCCTTCTGGGCCTCCAGAAGCTCGTCCAGCTCAAAACGTAGTAGAGACATCTTGCTATTCAAATGCTTCAGTTGTAATCTAGGCTCTGAAGCATCCTTTGCAGAATTCTCCAAATCTAATATAATGCCCCTAGCATAGTCAAGATTAGATGATATTCTGTCAATATCTAAGGACAAAAGAAAGACATCGACATTTCCATTTTGTAATTTTTCTTCTGTATCTGATGCGTCGTTCGTAATGCCATCCAGTAATCGTGCCAGCGTTGCCATGCTGTCCGAATGTCAGAAATGTCGTGTAGGGGAGAACTGAAATATATGAATCAGGGATCGTCAGAATTGAACTTTTAAAAAAATACAAAAGCGCAAATAATTGTAGTACTGCCAAGTGTATTCAACCCTTGAAATTGTTGTCGTTTTTGCGTCTAGCTATTTATGCGACTACCTTCTCCTTTCTGTGTAAACTGCTGTAGGTCGCTCCTGTCTTTGGCTACCTACCGAAACAGGGACTTCAATAACAGCGGACTGGCGCTGCTGCTTCTTAAATGCAGGGAAGATTTGGAGAAAACTTGGTCTGAGTCCTAGTCTGATACGATGCCTCCACGACTTGTTCGAAAACAGTCTTTCTGGCAGAGGCTGACCAACTCTCCGCTAGATTTGATCCTTGCACTCAATGAGTCTCGTGAGCTAATCGACTGGGACGGTTTGGCGTACGAGATTGCATTGCCTTTGGGTGCCATTCTGTGTGTTCTGCTAATGCTTTGTAGAGCGTACTTCTTGTACGCCAACCCGAACAGCACTGTTTTTGGCATTCCGTACTTTGCTATTAGAGTTCCTGTGTTTACTTCCAGGGCTGACGATCTGTTTGAGAACTCACACGATCGCTTGAGCATGGCAGCTTTTCTGGCCTCCACCATTGCATTCTCCATCTTTACCGTATCGTTTGTCAATGCATTCTATGTGTTTCGGGAGCGCCGAGATTATACTTTGATGGGTAGATCGCTTGACAATGCACCACCATCCCGCTCGGCAAGACGAATAATGTATACAGAGCCTAAAGAGATGGATAATGTGCCAGATGTATCAACCCCTATGAAACGTATTGTAGATGGAATCGCAAGTTTGACACCCGTACGCAAGCGCCATCGCACGCTGACCTCGAAACACCATCCATGGAACGATTCTGATACACACACCCCTTCAACTCCTTCTCGGAACGCAACACCCAGCTCTACCCCTGACCCAGAGGAGCTTTGGCAGCTGCGCATGTGGGCGCCATCGGAGTTTAATTTGATTCTATGTGTGTCTCTGTCTCCTGCGCATGTTATCATGGTATGGCTCATTCCATCATCGCTGGTTTCTGTATTAGCTGTTGCTGCCGTATCTTCCTGGCTATTTGTGGTCACATACAGTTTCAATAACCTTCTCAAAGACCAGCAAATTGTTCACGGCGAAGTTGTGGGTGAATATTCGAAGCAGATGGTGCAACCGGCATCTACTTCGCTTAAGCGAGACGTTGCTATAGGTGCAGACGGGTCAATCACACTTTATCGACCCACGTCAACTGTTCCTACGAAATGGCTCTCTAGACGAGAGGTCAGGGCTTCTCATTCTCGAGCAAATCTAACCGCCAGAGAGATCCCTCCGAGCGGACCGTCTACCCCTCGTGCGTCTTTTAGATCTCTTTAATGAAAACATAAAAGAGGTTTTATTTATCATTAATGCAAACGTAGACAATATTTTACATCATTTAAGCATCGCTCTGAGTGCAGACCACATTTGCTCGTAAAGCCATGCTCTAAAGGTCATCCCAGCCGAACACCAGCTCGCTAGCCTTCTTTGTAGTCCATGCAAACCAACCCTTTGGTTTCTTTTCCTTCTCTTGGATGTTCGCCATCGACGGCGCATATCTCAAAGGCTTGATCTTTTTGTCGCCACGTTTTTCGAATGCAGATCCGGCGTCTTTCATAATCATACGCCTTCCCAAAGCTGGGACAGAGGTACTTCTCGGCAGGCGCCCTTCATAAGCCCTGTTCAAATCTCCACCGAAAGTAGAGTTTGCCATGCTGAAGCTAGAGTAGTCCGATCGATCATAAAGAGCAGAAAATTCATCCTGTTTAATATGATTGGGATTGAACACTGATTCGGCCTTGGTAGGTCCTTCAAAGCACTCATCGGTTGTACTGGCCTCCATGACAACGCCGATACGATAGCCGGCAACTTTCTTCCCATCCTCCTCATAGGCACGCGCAGCAGATCGTGCGTCCGTGTATGTCAGTCTGATCCAGTCCTTTCCGGTGTAAAGGGGACGCGTCTGCTTCTTGGAGAGAGCAGCGAGGGTTGCTGAGGAAGAATCTGCATCAACCCCACCTTCCATCAAATTAACGATAGGAGAGTTGTGTACAAGATGGTCTGTCCTGAGCTCTTGACTCTCTCGTTTACGAAGCAATCGTCCAAGTTGAAATCTCCGTGTCTCATCTGGATCCTCCGAGTCGATATCAAGATTTTCCATAAAGTTTCCGTATGCTTTGAAGTGAGAAAGGATAGTCTGCGTTGCCGACATGGGAAATCCATATACAATAATGCTTTGATAAGTGTAGCTATTGTCAGTACCGTCAATAAAGGACTTCTCAGGACTAGTAGAAGTAATATCATGTGAAACGTCACCATTGCGTGAAGGAGTGAGGTCCAATCGAGAGGTACTCAAGCTGCTAGTAAGAACACTCTTGCGCAAGAACGAGTCGCTGCGCTGTAAACCTACACCTGTTGGAGCTGTGCGTCTTACTGGTTTCTTGCTGTGTCGGTTGTAGAGAGACTTCATGGGCGGCAGGTCGTCCACTTCATTGGCGTCAACACCGTAGTTAAGTGGTCGGGGATTGCCGAATCCCACGCCTCCAAAAGATGAGTTGGACATTCTGTCATCTTTTGGAACAATATCACGAGGAATTGACGCCTTCTTTCGCAGACTTGGGCGCGTCTTGTCAGGAGACGCTGACGCGAGAGAGTTTGTTGCGTTACGGCTAGATCGCATCACAGACAAATGAGAAGGAACAAACTTGCGTTCCTGAGAAAATGCAGGCCTCTGGTTCTGACTCCTTCCTAGATCATAGCTCGACTGAGAATGCGACATGACTGGAGCAGAGCTCATGGACTGATTAAAAGAGTTGTCAAAGTTGCTGGACCTGCCAACATGGGGAGAGGACGTCTGAAACTGGCTTGACGAGAATGATACATTTGGGGAGTACAATGATCCTGACATTGTTCCTCGATAGTGTCTATTTTGTCTGGGTTCTGCCAGATCTATGCTGGATTGTTTTTTTCTCGGAGGAGCGAAATGTGAATGCTCGAAAAGGTGAGGCTCAGAGAAATATTGTTTTGGGCTGGGTTAGTGCGAGCTGGGCCAACTGACCAGTATTAGTGGGATTGCTAGCCACAACTAAGCCTGCTCGGGAGAGAAGAAAGGGCAATCCAGCAGGATCATGATTGTTTGGTAAAAGCCTGTATGCACCTTTTCATTGGTTCAGGCCAGCCGGGCTATCCCTTGTTTCAAGACCACCGTTGTCACATGACGTGCGTTCTGGAACATGCCCACTGTCAAGAACTGCCGCTCACGGATACTGACAGCACGCCCTAGTTGACAACACACTCGCACCAAATCATCAGTTGCGAGCTTCTTGCTCAGCTTATTGTAATGCAGAATGGCGGAAACCCTCGCCTAGATGGAGCGAGGACAAACATTTACTGGGCCGGCCAATATAACCAAATCCCCTACAGAGTTTATGTCTGTGCGAGTCTTATGGCAACCTCATCAAAGACGTTACAAAAGGCCCTGTGGACAGTGCGACGTCAGCATGAGTGCACACCACTGACAATTCTTAATAATGAACTCTGGATCTTTTCCTTGAAGAAGGACCAGTCTCTTCCTCTTTTGGACGCTGCGTCACTGGGATTGCGAGAAATCTCGTCTGGTTTATTCATTCCAATGCTTTTTGGGGCTCCTGCCAATAGTGCTGCTGCTGCTAATGTGAAGAAGAGTGCTACTCCACAGTCGGCAACACCAAGTATGAACTCGGCGCAGACTACAGAGCAACCGGCAGTACCCGTTCCTTACTCTCCGCTCATGAAGGCACTGCAAGAAGTGCTGATCCATAGCATTGTCAGGATACGAGGATCCAATTTTATTCCTTTTTCTAGTAATAAGTGCATCAGCCCTCTAAATGGTCATTTATTTACTGTAGAAACGGCACTTTCATGTAAAGGTGACTTAACGGTGAAAGCTTACTTCTGCGAGTCACGCTGGAGAGTAGAATCCAGTGAATGTATAGCTGCATCACAGTCCGTGAGATTGCTTCCCTTCGCTATCAAGGGTAAGATTTTGGACCTTGAAACTTCGCCGCCTCCGGATGCGTCAACATTCTCAGCTCTAGTCGATCAGGCGACCGGCAAGGGGTTGCAAACATATTTGACCTGGGCCAGGGTTCTGGTAGGGGAAGTCGGTGAATTACTGTGGCCCACAGATCTAATATTGTGCGGTTCTGTCAAATCCCAGAAACCGATCGACTGGCCCTCTGTCAATGATTTATTTGGGGTTCTAGAATCTAACATAAACTCACTAGAGCAATCAAGCTTAAAGAGAAATGAACGTGCTGCTGAGGATGTAGCAATGTCACCCCCAAAGCAACGGCAATTTCATGTCCAGGATATCTCTCAACCATCTGGAACTGGAGAACTAAGGCAATCTAATCCATCCCAATTAAACAAATCTTCTGGAGAGCATTCGACCATGGTCTATCCGACACCACCCGATCCCTTGACAAGAGAAGACACAATGCAAACTGTCAACTCAACTTTCGCGTCTTCCAGAACAAACGACGATGCCTGGGGTGATCTCGATGAGGAGCTGTTTGGTGGAGATGAAATTACGGACGCAGACTTCAACTTTTTTGATCAACCTGAAGATAACGATGATCCTCTTAGCGTCGATAAGATTGACGAAACTGGAACTGAAATCACCGAACCCATACAACAAGCTAACAGTGAATTACAAGAGGTTATGGTTGTCGTGCCAGATGTCAAACCTGGCACTCTTATCTCTTCCCCCCACGATGATGATGTTGATGAGCATGAACAAACTCCAATGCAAGAGAAAACAAATGTCTTTGCAAACCTTGTCACGTCTATGTACTCAAAACGAAAGGCGAGTGTATTCGATCCTATTGAATTCTCTCCTAAATTGAGTAAGGGCCTGGATTCGAAATATTATGCCGGGGGCCGTTTTTTCACCCACCCAAAAACTGATGACAGTAGTGACAGTGAGGATACCGACACAAGGGCTTCGGGCACACCAATAACAGCCATTGTACCTGATGACAATGGAGATAGTTCAATGACGCCCACATATGAAGGACTTAGAGGAAATGATCAGACCTGGTTGAATGTGCTTTCGGCCGACTTGCAACATCCTGTAAATTCCAATAAGGATTCTCACTTTGACTCATTGCATCATATGGATTCAGGGACTATTAAGCACTTTGTAGAAGAAGTCGTATGGGATAACAATCTTCTGACGGAGCCTTGCTTTTCTTTGCCATGGTACTCGGATCCGTTTTTTCAAGATTTATCTCAGCTTTTTGTATCCTTTGAGCGACTGAAGCTTGGTGATGTATCGAAGGAAACGGCTAGAGATGATACCATAGATCTGACAGGTCCAGATACTTTGCCTGATAACGAAGAGCTAGCTAAGGTTAAGGTTCAATCCCCATTACCTTCTGAATCCACGCCTTCGAGCGAGGTTGGCACCCCTTCGATACTTACTAATCAATCGTTACAGTACCAAAGCAAAAAGGCTGTCAGAATCATGAATATTACATTTCACCTCAAAGCACCAATCTATTCATTTATGCGACAACAACAGAACGTGAAAGCACTGGCTCCTATTCTCAGATTCTGGAGAATTTTTGGGCTGGAACCAATTGAGAGCCGACGTAATATCAGTGCAGTGATGCTTTACCCGAAAAGTGCAGCTATGGACTCTTCATGTGGTTTTTTTTGGGACGCTCTAGAAACTGCTTACAACGAGAGCCAGTTAGGCATCATCTCTTCAATCTCTCCGGGAAACACTACGCAAAATTTTCATTCATATGAGCAAGTGATTGGCAATGACAAGTCAATAGCAAAAAGCCTGGAGACAAAGCTGATGAACATGAAGCAAGATCTACTAAAAGTTTCTGACAAAGGTGAGAAGGTTATGGTCCTTCTGGTACATCCCAAACATTCCCTGCGTTTACTTGCTGAAATTTCAATGATATTTTATAATGCGTTTAGGTCCGATCCTAACATTTTTCTGAAGGTCATACCTGATGATACTGTTGCATCTATGGACACTATTTTGACGCAATCAAAACCGGAAATGCTGCAGATAGCTCTATCGATTTATGATAAGGCAGGTAGCACAGACCAGTGCCGAGTTTCACCTGCATTCTCGTTGGCAAAGCTGGCCCCAGCTCCTCCTGGAATTGCATTCGCATATACGACACATCCTCCGATTTCTGTTATGGATCAGGACCTGTTTATGCACATGTCCTATCAAATTTCAGACAAAAAAGATTGGATCGCCGTCGCGTGGAGCGATCAGTTTGGACGACAGCGCAGAACAGAAGTCTTCAGTTTAAGAGTATGTGCATTTGATGAGGTTTGCCTTAACATCTGGAAGATTTGTTTGGCAATGGGTGCTACTGTTCAAGCCAAATTTAGGCTCGCAATTGCCAAAGTAGGGGCGCCTTTGGAAAAGGATGAGCTTAATGAATGGTTAAGACACAAGACATCTGAGGATAATATATCACAATTCCAAATCCTTTCTGTCGACGCCAACCCTTCCATTGTTGTAGACAGCGAATCACAGCTGTTCCCTTATTCCAAGACAGCGACCAAGGACGCAGGAAACTTTACAGTTGAAACCACTCCCGGTGCCACTCCTCAACGCTTCTTCGATATTGATTCTCCTGAGCACTATCCTACTACATCGCATAGCAGCTCTGCCGATGACAAGCAAGAGCGAGACGCTGTTGTTGTGGATGTTATGGATGACATCTATGGAATTGTATTTGACTCAGCTTCCAGCCCTGTGCCACTGACGACTGTGTCTTCTGCAGTGCGACCATTGATTAGTGGATATCTTCTCAAGCCAGAGAGCACCTCTGATGATCGTTTGCGAGCATTTGAAGTGACGCTAGTCCATTCCCCGTTGTCGCAGACGGCCCAACTTGCCCATTTAATGCGCACGATACTCTCACAGTATCGGAACCTCGCCTCTGTAGGTTACTATCAGGGCGTGTGTAGGAAAGAAGAGTCCTCCATACCGTGGCATGCAATGGCTGTTCGAAAGCTATGCAACGCTTTGGAAGCGCTTGAGTGATCAATCATGCACGTTCCTGTATATTTATTTATTATGCTTTACTGGATCTAGCAGTCAATAAACACATTTACTTCTCACTGCTAGCGTTGGCCTCCTCTTCTGGCGATATTTGTTGGCCATCCACACCATCCTCAACCTCTTTGACAATCTGATCCAAGTACTCTCTATCCTTCTTGTAGCCGATAATACTCACCGTGTTGGTCTGCTTCCCCATGTGAGGGTAGCTACCAATTTTGATCCCCTTCTCGTCCACTCTTCTCTGCAACTCGGTCAGGAAAGGGGCCATGTCCGACTCTCTCGTCTCTGTACTGACGTAAATGCGAACCTGTCGCTTGCTATCGTCCAAACGGTCCTCAATATAAGGCTTAATTCCTTCAAGAAGACGTTTGAAAAGCTGGGGAATTCCTGGCAGAATATGAATTTTCTCGTCAATTTGAACAACGGGAACCCACAGATCGTCCGAGATGTAGATGCTCTTTACATTCGGGCCAGCTGGCAGTAACGCCATACGCAATTGAGCTATCTGTGCCTCAGGAGATCTCGAGTCAAATGGCACCTTGGACAGGGCTTTCATTTTATTTATCGTTTCCTCATGATACTCTAACGGAAGGCCAAATGCCTCTGCGATGGATTCGTATGTAATGTCATCATGAGTAGGGCCAATACCTCCTGATGTGACAATGAAGTCGTATTTGGAATGCAATTTGGTAATGGCCTCCTTAATGTCATGCTTGTCATCGGGCACCACCTCAACTCGTCGCATCGATATGCCCAGCTCAAAACAGTACTTTGCAAGAAAGTGTGAGTTTGTGTCAAAGATTTTGCCATTGAGAACTTCATCGCCAATGATAAGGCACGCAGCCGTTGACAGTTGTCTGGTCATCACAAATCTGTTTAATGGAGCTAACCCTAAAGCTCGCAGTTTAAGCATAAGCAGATGCCCTTATTGGATCATTGGTCAGCCAAGACTGGGGTGACAACATAATACAATGAGGACAGCAGAATTACGCATGTGGGATTCCGAGCACTAGTGGCACTTTAGAGTGGGGATAACCACGGAAGGCATTTTTAATATTTCCGCTCCAGGCCCATGTGGGCGGGACGCACTTCTGCACATGTACACCTGCGCGCCGGCGTCTGAATGCCTACATAGCATCGCGGCGAACTCCGATGTGGATCTGGCAAGTGGTCTGACCATCATATGACGACCATGTGCTGAGGTCGTACGAGGAAGAGTGTGACGTCTGGTTGCCACTGTCCGTCACAGAAGACGCTAGTCTGAAACGCCTCAAGTTCCCGTTGCGCTCCACCCCCTGATTCACATTGGCATCTACACACCCTTGGTTCATTACTTGTAATATAAATAAATATTGACTGACGACGAGCAGCTTCTAAAAATTGAGGACGATAACCAGAATGTGTCTAGGTCATGAGCCCTTTTGTTACTTCGCTCGTAACTGCATATGCGCCTAAAAAGGATGCTATCCATATTGCTCCTAGTCTGGATGACAAGCTACCAAGGATAGCCGGTGCCGGGCAGATGCCTACCAGACCCCAGCCAATGCCAAACAACGCAGCGCCCATAACTAGGGGATCTGTAACCGCGGTTTTGGTGGGCAGCTCGGCTTGCTCTACATTTAGCGGGCGCTTGTCTCCAGTGACAAACTTTCGATGATAGCTAATGGCATTCGGCACCATACCAAAGAGCATCACCATGAACAGCGAAGGATCAAACTTTGGTGGCACCAAATACAAAAATCCCGAAATTTTCTTCGCATCCGCCATTCCACTCACCAGCAACCCCAGACCAAACTCCGCTCCACACAAGACAGATAGCAACAACTGGGCATCTTGCGTCTTACCCAGTCTCTCAGCGTGACTTTTAGCCCAACGATCAATGAATAGTACGACAGTACCGAATGCAAACCAAAGTGGTAAATAGGATGGGTGTTCTAGTGTATGAGCAGGAAGATCCCATGTTCCGGAAACTTCTGGACGAGTTATCCAAGTCGTGAAGATCGCCGTGAACACAAACGTACATGTTGCGACTAGGGATCTTGGACTACCGCGTGGAACACCGCAAAGCATGTGTCCTGATGTGCATCCAGAGCCAAGCTTAGTGCCTACTCCTGTGAGTATGCCAGCGAGCAAGACGCGAGCTAAAGAAACTTCTGGGAACGACGAAATCATGGAGGGAGCAACAACCAAGGTGGAAAAGTAAGAGATAACCATACCCCCAATGAATGGGATATTGAAGACCGATGGAGCCACCACGGACTGATAGAGTATATTAGAAACACCAGTGACCCTGCCATTGTAGTTTAGAAAGTTCGTTGTCGCCAGGTGTAACAATAGAGCGCCAGCCGCCGACCTGAAATACGTGAACATGGCACAGAATTGACTGTTCAACAATTCAGGATCAGATAGGCTTTATAAACGTATATGTGCCAGCGCGAGCTGCGGAAGCACCATCGCAAGCGGAATTGGATCACTCTGAGTGCCGGCGGGCTTTGCTCTACCATATACGGCAACCTGACTGTCACATCCTCATGCAGCTTGATGCATTCTTCAACGTCTGCAGCTGAGCGCCCACAGAGCGAGTGTGGCTCACGTCATATCAAGACACGGCATTTCGCGCATACAGCATTGTGGGTACCATATGGACAGGTCTGGAATCACTGCTGACGGAGTCCCAGAATCAATCGGTTTACCTACTACTGTCATTACATCAGCAAATTACCAATCGTGGGCTATTCTTGGCAAATAGCCATCGTGAAACAGGGATCACGCTAAACAAATGTCCACCCGCAGAATCTTGCGGGAAAGTTCCCCGGCAAACACCGCATGTCGGTAAATTACAGCTGAATCGCCGATACTGCAGCGATGGTGCCAGTGACTAGTGGTGATAAGCTATAAGCTGCTCGATGACAAGAGATCTTCTTTTGAACTAAATCTGAGAGGGTATATACGCAGGTACATCTCCATCCTTTTGACATGCGTCAGGACCTCAAGCCAGCTCCATTGCCTTTTCGCTATGATCAACGTGGGCAGGGTTGTATGTAAGCATTGGGTAATAAGAGAAAATAAACTGGAAATGCCGGTATGAAGAGGCCATTAACTCTTCAAAGTCTGAATGGACAAGGCACCATGAAACACACTGATAGATACCCATACGGCACGCACACTATTCCAATTCTGATGGCCATCTTCTGATGGCCATCTTCAGGCGAATGTGAAATGTCTCACCATGTCTCACACTGCTCGCTGGCCAGGACAAGTACAGGAGCAAACAACTCCCGACCTCGCCTGGAACACGCAGGAACTTTGTCAACAGCTCAATGGCAGTAACGCAACCAAGGTTTCAACTCAATCATTGCTCATAACGATGTTGTTATCAGTTTCACGAGCTCCATTTGTTAGTCTGTTCCTGCAGTAGCACGCCCGCTATTACTCCACGGAGCAAGTCCGGGAGACTTTAGTCCGAGTAACGGCATGCTATCATGCACGCAGCCCGATGACCAACACGGTTTCCCCTGAACATCAAACCCCGAGAAGCTTGTTCGCCCCAACATTTCAAACCCCGATGTAAACAACTTGTCAGTATGGCAAGCGGACCTGATTATACTTCCGGATAGTGTAAACACCAAAGTGGCACCACTGACTATTACGCACGCTCAATTAACCAATCACTCGGTAGTTGTCAGTGCTTTTTTTACACCTACTTCCCTTGGTGGCGTTCACCTTCCTGTTCTGTACCGGCACAATAGTTGCCCATTTGTATGTCCAGAGGAACCTACTTTGGGTACTGAGTCCAACGCGTTTCAACATTGAACTCATTATTTGCAATGCCGACGCGGTGCTAAGAACGCCGTTATCATTGCTCGCAACGGCACATCATAAACTGAGGGTAGCAGTTCTACTTGCATCGCATTACTCGCCCAGCAGATTAGTGCGGACCCCATGAAGCAGTGACAGAAATTCTCAAATCACTTGCCATTGCCAGGTCTCACAGTACCAGGCTGCACCCGACGTTGCACTCCGTCTCCCTCACACCATACGCTATAATGTGTAATTAGGACAATGGGCAATATGGTGGAACCTCAATAGACCTCAGCCATGGGTCATAATTGTGGCTGCCTTTACGAATCCTCGCTGATCTACAGTAAGCCGCGGTTAAATGTGAAACACAAAGAAGGCTTACCAGATCACTAAGATCAGTTACCTCCATGGTAGCCGAAAGGTGCCCAGAATATCCAATATCACTACTCATAAGCTCTTCGCAACTACTTTCAATGCACATGAATCTCTGTTTCGTTTCCATTGCAACTTCAACCGTTCTATTCTCATTCAGCGTAAAAGTGCCCCTCGGCTCGACAACGCCCATGAGAGTGCGTCATACTTGGTGCAGCTGCTGACCACAAGGATAATAACGTCGACTGAAGCTGCACAGGAATGGATCAGCGAATAGTTTTTCCGAACCGTAGTGACTGCCAACTTTACATTCTCGTCCAATCCAGAAATGGTCATATTTCATGACTTAATGCATGCTAAGGTCATATTCAATCGGCGACAGCATCTCCATCAAGAGAAAGCCGTCTATCTCATCGTAGCAGCTACGAGAAACTTGTACCTTCGCTCGGAGCTTCCTAACAGGAACGCATATCATCGACGACCAGCTTCCTTCTCCCCTAACAGTGGATGACAAGCACAATGGGACTGCCGATGAATGTTGCGCCATTGCCGATGAAATGTTGCACCACTGCCGATGAATGTTGCGGCAATTCCCATATCTCCGGGTGAATCTGCCAATCAGCCTGGAAGAGATCCTTCCCTGATATCCATTGCATAACCTGTTCATTGATGTAAGTGATCATCAGTTGGCTCCTTTCACGTTCGTTATCTAAATTTGCAGTCTTCTGTATCACAGCTTCTGAATGATAAGTGCAATATGTGGAAAGCACATATCACGGCTACCTGTCCTGAATGGCTGAGAAAGTTATCGAAAGTCGTCTACAGGACAAATTGCTACCGGTCGCCTAGTCATGAAGTAGCGAGACTTAGTTTTGATTAACGTATTCGCCCCCCGCTGGCGGCTACGATGCTTCCCGTCTTGAAGTCGTCAGCCCCTCTAATAATATGCCAAACATGTCAAAACCTGAGCTCATCGCCTATATCCTGGGTACAATGATAGCAGATCCGTGATGCAGTCTAAAATGTACCAACTTTTTAATAAAAGAAAGAGATGTGACTTTGTGCTGTATGAAAGCGTGCGTGGCGATCTGATACTAGGTTTGGCCTGGACGATGGGGCGCTCGCCGATCTACCTTAGTTATTGGCATGCCAAGAGCTGTGATCGGCGTCTTTTTCCTACAGATTGAGACGGCCAAGATGCCGTGTCTTGGCTGGTTTCAATGATCTTCAGAGCGGCCCTGTGCACGGAACTGCCAGGTAGGCACCCCGCCCGTGTAAGTTCGCATAGCGCACATTTGATAGACAGCAGGAAGATTCACGCTACACTTCCAATGTATCTACAATTCCTTAAATCAAAGTTGGAACTGTCACGAAGTCTGCAATTTCCATCCATATACCATCTCCGGTAACAGTAGCGAGTCCAGCAATGTGGTCGTGTGCGCACTCCTTCTTCAATAAGCTATTAAAAAAAATAGCAACTGCAGTTAGGACAATAACGGACCAAACAGTGTTGATAGCTGACTGCCACATCCCCTGCAACATTGATGAACTTAGTGTCAAATCAAGACACAGCTCTGTATGTGCGCTAATCAGTGATGATCTTCCATGTACCGGCATACGGCACCAAGGAGCGACACCGGAGCTGTCAAAAGGAAGGTATATACTGATAATCATGTATATCTAGTGACAGCTAGTGCCATTTTCGATTGCCTAATCTATCATTCTTGGCAGTATCGACCAAGAAAACTCTTATCAACGATGTGTCGAAAATCTTCTTGGTATCGGACATCCTGACGCAGGTGGCCGAATGGAGAAATGGTTAAATGACAAGGAATGTGACCACGGCAGGAACCAATGACAAAGTAGAAACATAAGTTAATAAGAAGTGTTGAAGCAATTGGAAAAACGAATCGTGGTATTGGTCCATGCTTCCGCGTGCAGCGGCGTTCTTTAACCGCCCTGTAAGGTTCATTAGTCATCTATTTCTCCGCCTTCTCTCCCGATGTCGGAGCACATACCGAGATTTGCGTCCCCCCGTGCTCATCTTCGGTACGGACTCCGACTTTCGTAACAGGAAAAATATAAAACGAGGAGCATCGCTACTACGGTTTTGTCTGACATTGTAGAACAAGCACAGGTTTTGTATCACAATGGCTTCTACCTCTACTCAGTCAGACGCTGACTCCACTAGACACCATACAGAGGACGATCATTCATCGGATATTGCCGGTGGTCGCCCTGGCCCTGACGAAGAAAAGAATGCTGGTCTGAGCTCTAGACCAGAGCCAAGGCATGCTGTATCCGTTGACGAAGAAGAGTTTCTCGTTACATTTGCAAATGATGATCCAGCGAAGCCTCTTAACTGGCCTTTCAACAAGAAGGCTATGCACACTGTCATTTATGGAATTGCAACGTTTGGAGCACAGTTCAATTCTGCGGTCATGGCTCCCGTTTCAGATCACCTGGTTAATGTGTTTGGAATCTCTGCTGAGGTCGCAACCCTTGCAACGTCCTTGTATGTTCTGGGTATTGGGTTTGGGCCAATGATCTTTGCTCCATTCTCGGAAGTTTATGGAAGGAAAATTGGTGTATTCTTACCATATGCCATCTCAATTTGTTTCACTATGGGTTCTGCATCTTCTGACACTGTTGCTGCTCTACTGTGTACCAGATTCTTTGCCGGTATCTTTGGAGCTGCCGCGGTGGTCTCTTCTGGAGGTGTGCTGGCTGATATCTGGTTACCGTCGGTGCGTGCTGTGGCTCTGGTGGTTTACGCTATATTTGTTGTCGCAGGTCCTAACCTTGGCCCCATTTTCTCTGCATTAGCAACTCGTGAGAGCGAAGAAGCCTGGAGATGGCCACTGTGGATGGCAGTAATTATTAACGGTGTAATCCTTATCATGGCGCTCTTTTTGGCTGATGAGACTTATGTCCCTGTTCTACTTGCCAAAAGGGCTCATACTCTGCGAGTCACTACTAGAAATTTTGCTTACCATGCCAAGCACGATGAGTGGAGCTTGTCTTTCAAGGAGTTTGTTACTGTGCACTTGATGCGACCAATTCTAATGCTTATGACACCAATTGTTTTTGCAATCGCCCTGTATGCATCCTTTGTATTTGGCCTTCTCTATCTTTTGATTACAACGCTACCTCTCACCTTCGCAGAGAACCGCGGATGGGGCTATGTTGCCTCTCAATTGCCGCTGCTGGCTCTGATGACAGGAACGGGTGCTGGTGGAATAATCAATGTTATTTTCAGCAGGCGGTACGCGAAGCTTGTCGCGACTAACGGAGGAGGCCCTTTGCCGGAAGAGAGACTCCCTGCTATGATGGTCGCTGGATGGCTAATGCCGGCAGGCATGTTCCTTTACGCATGGACGTCGAGCCCTCGATATCATTGGATTGCTCCTATGATCGGCATTGCAATGACTGGTTGTGGCTTTTTTACCATCTTCCAAGGCTGTCTAAACTATCTTGTTGACTCATACCAAAGGTACGCAGCCAGTGCAATTGCAGCAAATACTCTAGGCCGGTCAATCTTTGGAGCTGTTTTCCCTCTTTTTGGACGAATCATGTTCAACAAACTGCATACTAATTGGGCCGCCACTCTGCTAGCCTGTGTAGCAGTAGTGCTGCTTCCAATCCCCTACGTCTTTTATGTCTTTGGTCAAAAGTTGAGAATGGGCAACCCACACGCGAAACAAATCATGTAGCTTGCCAAAACTGAGTCTGTGTGAACTGCAGAGTGCTTAGCCACAAAGGACATGAGATATTTGATTAACAGTGCATTGTAACAGATCATTGAGGTAGAGCAGCTGGACTGCTGCAGCATTCTTTGACTGTATTTAATATATATTTTAGACTAGTACAACATAATCGTTTCATTATGTATATTTCTGTTCTTTTACCTAACTGGCTTCTCCTCGCACATCGACCGCATTTTTGTCAAGCACGAGGATCCCAACTTCCTTCCAAAAAGAGGGTTTATCCATCGCGACTTTTGTGAGTTCGACGCTCGAATTTTGGGATGTTTCAACCACACACAACAATGGAAGTGGACCCGGTGGACCTTGATGTGTACGAGCAATTTGCTCGAGTTGTTAGTGAAAAGCAAGGTATTGAACAGATCAAAGGGTTTGAAAACATTGCAGGACTACAAGCGCAAGCAGTGGCAGACGCTGGCGGAGACGACGCCAAGTTCAACAAAAGCATCAACGAAGTCAGACTCTGGGCACTAGCAAAGTATTTATATGACTTTCGGACTGCAGAGCCGGACAAGGCTCCTCATATTTACGCTTATGCCTCTGATTCACTAATTTATGAAGCATTTTTGTGTGCAAATCGTGAGGCTCGGGAAAGCTGGCTAGTTTACTTCTGGTTAAGAGAAGCTATCGGTGTTAACCCCCAGGACAATCTGAGAACCGACAAATGGGGCGCTACTAGGAACATTCTACAACAAAGTAAGCTTCCAGGCGGAAATTCGTCATCGCAAAGTATGGTCCAGAGACTAGACTTCGATGCACCTTTGATTGAGGGCAAGGATATCGCTCCAGCCGATGTTCAAGAAGACGAGAAAGTCTTTAAATATGTTTACGAACTTTTAAGACGGGGCCAAAGTGATATCGCTTGTGAAGTCTGTCAGCATACTGGAAATTTTACTTTGAAAATGTCTGTATTGGCAGATGACAGTTTTTTCGATCCAGCTCTTGATGAACCGCTTCTAGGCACTTCACTACGACCAGAAGGAACCTCTGCATCGGGGGTGCTCTACAAATATTTCTTTGACAATGCCGCAACTGAAATTGCTACTCAACTACAAGGCATCTACGAGAAAGCCATATATGGCTGGTTAGGAGGTAGTTTGGAACCTTTATTAACCGTTTCAGAGAGCTGGGAAGAGCAATTCCTGAGTTATATGAGGTGCGTTGTTCTCAATGAGAGAGACAATGCACTGCGTGAGAGTGGTAGAAAAGCACCGACGACACGCGTGAATGACTTTTCCCTGAATGCATCTAGAGTTTTGGAAATTCTTTCTCAGTCTTCCAATAGAGATGTTAAACAAGAGAGTACTTCTCCCTACAGAATCATTATGGCCGCGATTATTAACCAGTCTGAAAACCAGCTACTAGAGGGTATTCAAAAGACACTCCAGGAACTTGCTGAAGGTATCGATTCAAACCCTGTCGCGGCATCTCCTGAAATAATTCGTGTCATGTGTCACCTGGCCATTTGGCTATATAACAATATGAATGCTTCGATTCCTTCCCAGGCATTTTCGACACTGGTGAGAGCGTATTGTGAGATTCTGACTACGGAAGGCAAATCTGAGCTGACACCTGTATACATTGAGAACTTGAATAATGAAGACCAGGTGGAAGCCTACAGCAGAGTTCTGCAAACTGTTACTGATGAGTCTGCTAGACAAAGGCAGATTGAACTGTCGAGGAAATATCACATCGACATTGAAAACTCGGTGAGAGCCTGCGTGGAAGAGGTATTCACAGCTACTGAAGATGAATACAAGTGGGAAGATCCAGTTACGTGGGATGTTTCACCGTCTGACGAATTGACAATTTACGCTGCTGGTTGGTATGTTGATGTGTTACTATGGGCGGACGGAATTTCTGCGTTTGTTTCGCTATTTAGAAGGTTCGCAACTACTGGTAAACTTGGTGCCATCAACTTCGCAAGCAAAATTGTCAATCTAAACCTCATGTTGAAAAAGTACGATGCTCTGGTGATGAATTGTCAACTAGGCAACAAAGAATTGCCATTGAATCTTAAAAGATGCAGTGACGACAGAGAAGAGATGGATCAGTATTTGCAATTGATGACTTGCCTGGAGCTGTTTATAGATTGGAAATCATTCATGCAGAACAAGACTAACACCTCTCAATGGTACGAAAGGGGCAGGGATTTATTGATAAAAATCGATGAAAACGTTCATTCACTGGCTACAAGCTGGATGACTCCCGTTCTGAGCCTGTCCATCCCTGAAGAAACAGTGCAGATCATTGAGAGAATTAGGCAGAGAGTCATTCCTTTCCTGCTGCTTAGTGAGCTTTATATACTAGATGAAGCGAAGGCGCTCAATACCGATTGGCTATCACTAGTGAAGGGCGTTGTCAACCTTGTTGCTGATGAACAGTTGGCATTATATAGACTGCTTCAGGGGTCTAATGATCTCGAACAGTTTGTAAAGCTCTCTTCGACAATTACGCTATCGGCAATCAACAAAGGAGAGCGTCCATTTTTCGACGCATAATTGTACGATATTCTAATTATATAGCAAATTGCATGAATAACTTAATTAAGAGCCGCAGCCTTCTCGTAGAGAAGATCTGTTACACCCGACATGAACTTGATCGTATCGAGTGCATTATCGTACGTCTCGTCAGCATGAGGCTCGTCATACACAAAGAGCCAACCGTTGCCCTGGTCAACCACACCATAGAACACTTTATCCAGAATCATCTGCGAAAGCTTTCCTTCAACTTGCCTAATATCCAGATCTATCAGGTTTGCGATATGTGAAAGCTCGACACAGGAGAATGGTTCAATCACTTTGACCAAGTTCTGCTCTAGCAGAGCATCGTAGAGGTCAGTAAAGTGAGACTTGATGAAAGGATCTTGCGACAGCTCTGACTGATAGATCTTGAGAGCATGTTCAAATTCTTGTAAAGATCTGTTCTGATACGCCTTTGCAATGGCCTTCATGGCGTCAATATCCTTGCTGGCATACTTTTGCACGACCTTTGAGAGTAGCAGGGATTGAATGTCATCTGACAAATTCAACATAATTTTGGAAAGAAGCATGTACTTAAGAACGGACATTGCATTCTCATCGTCATTTTGAGAGGAATATGTCTCGAATGCCTCATAAAAGTAGGAAAAGGCAGTTTTGTAATCCTTGTCTTCCGCCAACAGAATACCAGACATTTTATCGAGCGATGCTTGCGTCATGGGTGGGCAGTAGATAGCGTTGGCCGAAGTGCGAGCGGCAGTCAAAGACGCTCTCGACTTTGGAAGGTTCCGCAAAGCATGGTAAACCTTGGCCTCGAGAAACTGGACCTCCACGAGCATGCTTTTGTCGTCGAGTCTCTTGAGTTCGGTCAAAAGCACATTAGTAAGAGCAATAGCTTCATTATAACTCTGCTTTTTAAAGTACATTCCAACAAGTCTGGACTCGAGAGCCTGTCTCAGGAAGTTTCTGTTTTCTGATCTTGCCCAGTCAATGCATTCCTTTGTGACAGAGATCTGCTTGTCGAGTGTATTAGGAATAGAAGCAAGTTGGTCAATAAGAGTTCGGACAATCTTTGCAGTTTTGGCCTTTGCAAACCCAGTCATCATATACTTTGAGGAGGAAATGAGCGACGACAGCTCATCCACCTTTTTGTTGGCAGTGTAGAGCTTTCCCAGTTCAATGATTGCATCCTCCTTCTGCTGTGTGAGCTTCTCATCGGCCTTGGTTTCTCGGGCAACGATTTCCTTATATGTGGCCTCCGCCTGGACGAGGTTGTTATCTTCTGTAAACTTTCTGGCCTGTTCTAGTGACATTGTTGTTGAGTTTCTAAGCGAGTGGAAAGTGAAAGAGCTAACGGGGATGGTTTCGACGATGGTGGCGGTTGGGACGAGTGCTCAGTGATTCTGTGGGTGAAATCGTCACTAAGTGGGAGTAGGTAGATATGTCGCTAGTCACTAGCCAACTGAGCACTGTGGGGCTGACCCCAGCGTTGTTGGGAGCCAGTTCGGGAGCCACCCTCTAGCAGTTGCATGGCAAGGCTATTCAATGCTGTGTAGTCAGAGCGAGGCACCATGCACGGAGTATAAGAACAAGCTGCTGCTGAGGTAGAATTCTAGTGGCGGTCAATTTCATTGCCTTCATGCCAACTTTTTATGGGTCCTGGACTTTAAAGTTCGAAGCTTTGATGTTGACTCTTAGTCGCGTGGTGGGTCGGCTCTCGGCAATTATGCTGGCGTCTGTCAACCTCAGCCCTGAACTGGAAGACGCTCCCCAGTCAAAACGCATTGAGGACTTTATTTAATCATTCGATTGCAGTTTAGCCAATCGACTATTTCTCTTCCGTATTATCCGCCGCAATCCCCTACCATATCCAGCTTTTTGGGCAGCTAACAAGCATCGCGATGCTAGTTCACATGCAACCTCCTCCGCCTGATCACGACCCTATACAGCTTGCTACCGCAGGCGCACTCACACACCAGCAAACTACACACTCTGTAAAACAACACTTCAATTAGCAAACGAGCAGGAGCAAATGCCCCTTCTTTACAAGGACCATGGAACCGTCCATGTTGGCGAACTGTATCGATATTTAGTCTCCTACACACCTCCAGAACAAGATGAGACTGGAGAACCGCCCTCTTTGCATGTAAGAATCAGAAATTGCGAATCGCTACCTCTCAGAGCAGCGTATCTGGCTGGCCCATTTATTATCTATGTTGATATAACCCCAGGTGACTACTCGCACTACAACAGAGCATTCCGTACTGCCGACCAGCCCCAGTACGAATCACAGGTACGAGCCAGTCAGAACTTCTTTGGCAAGCTTTATATGACCCAGTTTGGAAAACACACATGGACAATCGATGTTGTATCTCAGATCATCTTTTCTAATCAGTCACATATCCATTTTGAAATTCTCATCGGCGATTCTAAAGAGGACTTGCAGTCGTCATTAGAAGTTCAACCCACCCCACGATTGATGATTGAGCGAATGGATACAACGACACTCTGGCATTCTCCAATGCCCCGGCTCCATAATCCAGTGCATCTAGTTATTGTGAGTCATGGCTTGCACTCCAATGTTGGTGCTGATTTACTATATATTAAGGATCGTATTGATGGTGCAGCGCTAATCACTGGTGAAAATATTATTGTCAGAGGCTTTTTTGGCAATGTTAGGAAAACTGAGCGAGGAGTCAAGTATCAGGGCCAACGTCTAGCTCGCTGGATAGTAGAAGATCTGGTCCCTGAAATCGAGGCGTATCCGGGTCGGCCGACAATTGAGAAGATATCATTTATTGCGCACTCTCTGGGTGGTTTGGTTCAAACATATGCTTTGGCCTATATGCATTCTCACAACCCCAACTTCTTTGCAAAGTATAGACCAACTTACTTTATCTGCCTGGCAACGCCATTCCTGGGCATCTCGAATGAGAATCCAGCCTATGTCAAGTTTGCTCTCGATGTAGGGTTTGTTGGTAAGTCGGGTCGTGACTTGGGCCTCAGCTGGAACCCATCTGTGAAATCACCAGGTGGCAAGCCTCTGTTGCAGATTCTTCCGACTGGTCCAGCTCATGAAGTTCTCAAAATGTTTAAGCACAGAACACTCTACGCTAATGTATATCATGATGGAATCGTACCACTGAGGACATCTGCACTTCTATATCTTGATTGGAAAGCTCTTGGACAGGTCGCTGATGCGAAGAAAGAAGACGCCCATGGTAAATCGGCTGCAGAGCAGAAGGTCAAGGATCATGATTACAAGTACAAAGATGTAGATGGATCCAAGAATCACAGGAATGGTGCTGAATCAAGTTCTCGCATTACTGAAGAAGACTCAAAGAAACATAGTGGAACAACGGACACATCTGTAGGCGAGATACCTGAAGATAACTCACAGACCACTGAAGTACCCGTTGAGGGAACGTATCTGCAAGACAGTGGAGATCTAGGTGAAGAAGGTGGACACCCAGATAACAAGGCCACAGAAAATGTTCCCACAACCATCATGAAAACGCTAGAACTGCCAGTCCAGCAGCTTGTCAACTTCTTTATGCCGCAAGGATCAAAACGGCCGGGAAAGATTTATCAACGAAGCCAAGTCAAGAACAAGGACGAGCACGATGAAGGCAGTGGATTCGGATCCCCGCTACCTAAGAAATCATCACTTTTGGAAGCAGGAGTTTCTGTTCTTCTACCGCCCCTCCCGCCGGAGAGGTTTCTCGTTGATCCAGAAGCGAGACCAAAGACGATCATTCATGATCGTGTATACGAAGAGACGGATTTGCCTCCACGCAGATACAAGAGTGCAAAACAAATTTCCGATATAATCCCTGGCGAAAAGAAAACCTCACATGATGAACGGGTAGAAAAGGCAAAAGTCGAAGAAAAAATGGCTCGCGCATGGCACCATGAGCTGTCCTGGAGAAAAGTGCTGGTTAAACTTGAACCAGATGCTCACAATAACATTATTGTGCGCAGACGATATGCTAATGCCTACGGTTGGCCCGTTATTGATCATCTTATTCACAATCACTTTCTAGGCAGTGATGATCACTATGAGCCTGTTGCTTCTCGTAATGATGCCGGTCTTTCCGAGGTGACAGATGATGACGCTACACCAGTGAGGCCATCTTCTGACACCCAGAACAGCTCCTTCTCCTCTGGATGTGACAACTCTTCTAGGAGATCATTCTCATTGGCATGGGATCGGTATCTTACTAACAAGGAAGGAGATTCAGAGGATGAAGGCATTCTCAACAACATGACAAATATGCTGGATAATTTCAGAGAGTTCGGATCTTTTGCTCAGGGTGGCCGGAGCTCTGACTCGGCAGACAACACCATCCTTGCGGATCCCGTTACCGCGTCTGCGTTGAACAAATCTGATGCTGGAGCTGCTGCCCAATACGATCCCAGTATTAGCATGTTGTAGAACACTATCTATAATATTTATTGTATTTGCACCGCACATTGTCTGTCTAATCAAGCCCGCCTCCTGTACAAATTATCGACATCTTCATGATTCAAATATTGAATCTCCCCGGCTTCATCCTTGAGGACGGAATTGGCCTCCACTAATCTAAAGTAGGAGTGATTCTTGGGCAACCCGAACGCAGTCCATAGAGAGTTGACGTCATTCTCAAGTTGTTCTACTGCCTGTTGGGTGAACACGTTCCCTTGATAAATATAGTTCCAAAGATACTGTGCAAGTTCAGACGCAAATGACCCCAGAAGCTTTCGATAATCATTCACGGAGAAGAATCTTTCTGCAAAACTGAGCATATCTTGCATCTTTTCTATCGTATGGTCTAGTTTTGGAGAGACGGGTGTGACGACAAGCTCTCTTGAATTCCAAGTTGTTGACTTCAAGTAACTTTTTGCATTGCGCTGCAGCTCTCGTCTGAAATGGTCTGATATCAGTTTGAAAACCTTACTTCTCAACCTAGAATAGTTGTTATAGGTCGAGTCAAACAGAGTTCCTTCATCCTCATCAGGTACCAGGTTATGAATAACAGCCTTCGTCTTCTGGTCCACAGCGTTTTGCTGATTTGATATATTCGATATATCGTCCCAGAGCTCGAGGAAGAACAACTCTTCTCCCCACTCCTGTAAGCCGGCGCATATGTTGTCCAAACTACCATACACCCGACAAAGACGTTCGAGTCCGGAAACCCCTTGCACTACAGTCTGCTCATCAGCAGAGGCAGTAACTGCCCTGTGAATTGAAGACGTGATGGACACAAATGCACCTATACTGTCTTCCAACCTGTTGTAGTATTGATCGATAAGCCCAAGCTGAACATCAGTTAGGAATCTCAGTCTGTACTTCACCGGGATAAGGGCAGAGTAATGTTCCGTCAGTCCCTCAAGCAAGTCGCGCATATTTACAGACGAGAACGTTGGCTTAGAACTAGATTTTTCGTCAGAGAAGTAATCCCAGAAAATAAGCCAAGCTTTAGGTGATTCAATAATCTCCTGATAACGCATTGTAGAAGTGGACCGCTCTACTTCTAGCCACCTTTCAAAGTTTCCATTTTTCTCAAGGATATGCCCCGCAACTCCTGGCCATTTCAGAGGATTGTACAGGTACTTATCTTTCAACTCCTTGTCGAATTGTGATGTTTCGTATACGAGATGAGGCACCAAAGATGGGTCCATATCAGACAGCATGGCACTCAATTTGTTCTCTAATGTAGGCAGCAAACAGTTGATGAATTCATGTACCGCAGATCGTTCGCTGAACAGCGAGCTAAGCATTGGCTGCAAAGATATAAGCAAACCCTGATGTTGGTCAACGATCTCATAGATGAAATTGAACATCCATTCCGGTTTGTCACTTCGATTTGTTTTTCGATCACCGCTGAAATGATAGTTGAATCTTAGTAGCAACGGCTCTGCCAGTACTTCCATCACGTTAAGTGCGTGGTGAGATGGTTTCAAAAGGGCAGACTCTGGATCTACTACAAGCATTTCGAGAAATAAATCCTGAAGTTCTTTCAAAGTATCAGCAGTGTAATGGAAATCTTCTTGCACCTTAGGGGCAGCGGGATTATGCATCGCTACAGCTGTGTCTAGAGTCTTCGAAACCTGTGAATCTTCTTTGGCAATTCGTGGCCAGCCCACCTTTTTAAGAACGTCTCTAAACTTCATTTCAACTTCTGCTGAGAGTGGGACCCGCGTCATTTCCAGCATTTTGAAAGCCTTCTCGGCGATGGCTCGAACTTGAGGGTTGGAACTCTGCACGCAGTCTCGCAGGCAATCTCTATGGGCAGCTAGTGATCCATAGAATGAAATTGTAGGATTTTGTCGCACTTTGTCAATAGCTTCCACTGCCTCGAGTTCGTGATAAAGTTGCTGGTGTAGGCCCATATTAACTGCCAGCTGTTGAACACTAGCTGGCATTAGGATCTCTAGATCTGCATCCCCAGTTATTGTGCGTCGGTCGATAACTGAATTAAGCATTTTGTTTCTTTCATGTATCTCCTCTCTGCGTTCTTCTCCAGCTTTCCTGATCTTTGTTAGTAATTCTTCCAGTTCAGCAATCGTAAACTTACATCCTCTTGGAGACTCTGTTCATGTTGTTGCACCTCTTCTTGCTCGGCATTGAGACGCGAGAGCGAACTCACTGATGGAAACTTTGCATTCAGGTAGTCTGTAATTGATTGACTTGCTCCAGCCATTGGGCTTTACAGATGATTCAATGCAAGGATCTTTTATATCCTGTCGGCTATGGTGGGGGTTGTTTACGTTGCCAAAATAGCAAGGCTAATAGAGGCACGCGCACACTTAAATGTTGGCTATTTAATTGAGCTACTTGATAAACAAAAATAAGAAATCGTCCATTATTTTTTTGATAATACCCACTAGCTAGTTTAAGCTGATTCCAATTATTGATTCACGAACATCTTGTCTATGTAAGCTTGAGCCCATCTTACCGATTCAACAAAAGTGCGGTGTGACGGTACTGTCCAGGGCACTGGTAGCCTGACTTGTGTCGGCTTCATCAATGAGCTCCTCTACCTGCTCAGCTGTGACGTCCCAGAATGCTTTTATACCTTCACCGGTTCTCTTGCTGATTCCCTTGATCGTGGCAGCCGGAGCAGCACCAAAGCATAGTCTGAAATAGTATGCACCATCCAATTTCATCTCGACTGGAGAAAACATGCTACCTGGGGATATAATAATCAGGTATGGAGGCTTTGTCAACGAAATCCAGAGCGCTTTCAGCAACTTAACCCCTCCAAATTTCTTGAACAACGGATGTTCTTCAAAATGTACTTTCAGCCACAAGAACATGCCACCCATTGGCCAAACAAAACTGTAGATCTGCTTCTTGCTAACAACTTCCCAACTCTCAGAGTCAGTATCATTGGTAACATAGAATGCAGAAGCAGAAAGAGCATGCGACATATCAAGCATTCTCTGCTCATACTGGTCACGAAGACCCTCAATCCAACGGATCCAACCGCCCATGTCCCATCCTGATTTGCCCTTGACCAGTTCAATGATCATGGACTGCACAAAACCAGATGGTTGCTGGGTAGAGGACTCAGCAAGTCTGATAATGCGCTCGATGAGCGCAGGTTGGCCGGTAATCCAACCAAGTCGACAGCCAGGTGCCACAACCTTGGAAAACGTATCAAGTCTCAAAACTCTGCCATCAACATCCAAGGTCAAATACGAAGGAACAATTGACCCCAAGAAATCTTTCGAATTGTTCGCACCGGATGTGGTAGCCATATTCTGACTGATTTCGTATTTTGTGGCATTGATCGCGGCCCTCTTAACGTTGTCGCTGAGAGAAAGACCACTAAAAGCCTTCTCAGTTTCAATGTCGTCATAATACTTTCTAATGGCAGATGGAAACTGCAGGAACCAGTAAGGCTCGTCCTCAATAATGATAATATCATATTTCTGAGCAAGATGATAGATCTGCTTCTTTCGCTCGAGAGAAAGAACACCACTGGTAGGATTCTGACCAACAGTTACAGTGTAGATAATTCTTGGTCGCTTACCTTTGCTATAATCCCAGTTTTCCAAAATATCTTCAAGACCACCTGGGCCATAAGCAAGCATTCCTTCTGGATCGATTTCAACAGGGATAGGTTGTACACCTCGATAGGCCATACCAGAAACAGCAGGGACATAGCAATACTTCTCTACCAGTAAGTGTTCTCTCTCACTGACGGGATCTCTTCCTTCAACCCAGTCGTTGACCAGCGTTTCAGTAATCTTAGCCATACCATCGGTACTGCCTACGCACATTGTGACATCAGCGCCTCCAGCGTAAGGAATTTTTCCTGCATGTTGATAATTGAGTGCAAAGTCCTTAACCCAGGCTAGCAGTGATGGATAGCCGTTTGCTTGGCCATACTGCAGGGCACTTTCCAAATCAATTTCATGTGTGGCGGTGGACTTCGGCACGACAATATGATCGCTTTTGAGTTCCGCCTTGATGGGGAATCTATCAAATTGGGAGGTCTGTGCCTCTAGAGAATCAAATGGAAACAACGAAACATGAGGGAGGCCACCAGCGAGGTTGGTCATACCAGGAATCTGAAAGTACTTATAGAACGTCTTCGTAAAAGAAGGGACTCTGCGCTTAGAAACCTCACTCAAATGATGAGTTAGATCCAATGGAGCCTTCTTTTTTGGAACGGTAGCTGTGTATCCTCCGCACATTTTCGTGTATATTGTAGAACGGTGTCGTATGGGCGCGAGGTGGTGGAACTATATATGCACTGATAAGCAATTGGACTCCGATGGATCTAACCCCAAAAAGGCAATTTGGTTCGGAGTGACGCTGCGTGTGGGGAATCGAAGGAGCGATAAAAACTCGAAGATATACATAAAGCATGCATGCAGCACTCGCTAGAGACGACGTGTCAATTTTTTTTGCCGTGAGTCGGTGCTTATCTACCCTCGCTGAGACTTCATTAGCACAAGCCGCCTCACGAGATAATGTGCTCTTGAGCACCCAAGCCTCCAGTCCTGCTTACCAATTGTGATGCCTTGTTCTTTCGCCTTACTGACGAGCACTCGCGGAAACCCAGGTAGAGAACTCCTAAGTAATATGAGTGCAATGTGTACGTAAAATGTTAGCAACTATAAAAACAAGAAAATCAGAATAAATTAAGTAGAAAAGTTATGAAAAGAATTCAAAATTTTCAGTCAGCTCGCTCTTTGGTCGATACACAGATGACTGGCGATTCGAGTCTCCTTCAGCTGCCGTCTTAGCCGTTAACTCCGAATCCTTTCTGGCGTGTATCAGAGTTTCATCACCAGTAGTCATCTCGGATTCCTTGGACTCTTTACGGAAGTGGTCCTTGGCAAAAGTAGAGTCATTGTCGTCCTCCATTTTAGTTTCGTCAGCCACCGTTTCCTCCGTCGTTACTAACGGCGTATTGACTGTAAGTGGTCCTCTTCTCATTACCTGGAATCCCTTCTCCTCTATAGGAGGAGGTTGACTACCCTTGAGTAGTCTTTCCATGAACCTAAGCTTCCTTTTTCCAGTGGAAGCCGCACGAGTGTCCTTTTGTATCATTGAAATGCGTTGCGGCGCAGCAGATAACGTTCCTGCTACCGCAGAGTCTTCAAGTAATGATGCTTCTGGAGAGATCGGTATCTTGGAACCCTTCCGTGCAAGGTTGCGAGTAATGTAAATGTCGGCTTCTCGTCGAGAGTAATCAGCAGTGTTTCGCTTAGCAAGTGGGTCAGTTTCAAAAAGAGATGCCTGATCCTGATGGTCATCTGAATTCGAGTTTACATCTGGAGACTGACCCGTACTCGCATTCAGCTTTTCATATTTAACGCGTGGCCGCCTGTAATACATGAGCGAACTTGGTTCCTGCTCTAAAAGTTCATGTTGGCTACTGTAAGGATCGTACTCCTTAGTAGTCATGTCTTTTCCAGTAGAAGCATTTTTGGTAGCCTTCCTCACGCACACTTCAAAGATGACCTGAACAGCTTTGCACAGATAATACAAGATCACCAGCATATGAATAATCAGCAATACATAGCCGATCCAAGTTTTGGACGCAAAGCTAATGTTAAGTGCACCAATAAATGGAATCATCAGAATAACTTGACAGAATCTGACGACACACAATATTGTTGACAGTAGGTTCATGTTGGTGACGGAAGAATAGGGCCGCTGCAACAAGAGCACACACAGGTAACCGAGCTCACAGAAGCAAAGTATCACAATCTGTGCAATTCCTGAACCTTGAGCAGCCCCAAAAGCAACACTTCTCACAAACATGAGGACAATATCAGCAATGAAGAACAAAGCTCGTTTTTCCAAAAACACATTGTACAGCGGCCCAACGAATAACATGGTTGGAAGAGAATCAAAAAGATCATGCTTTGGCTTGATGGTTGAGACTTTGTAAATGATAACGCCAATGGCACCCAACCAAAGGACAATGAATATGGCGGAAAAGGCTGTAGAAATATGGCTCTGAGCAAGCTCTTTCTGTCCAGAAACAAATAGTTGAAACATGGACATAGATAGCAAAGGCAGGCCAAGTGCAATGAAGACATAGCGAACACCAATACCACCAATAAATGGAACCAAGTTTCTCTTTACACCTTCACTGGTCATTTCTCTCCTCATAAACCTCAAAGAGAACACAGGTATTGAGCAACAAATAAGAGCACCAATGATGGCGCAAAACACAATTAGATACCATGTAATGAACGATGGCCATGATTTATCGAGCTCTCCTAGAGATGTGATGCGCAGCAACTCTACCATTCCAAAGCTGTTCATGTTTTCATACAAATTAGTCTCAAACTCTGGAGCATGCGCATAGATAGGCGAGTATCGAAATTGCAAGCACGCCCAGGAACATGTGGCAAGTACTGGCTGAAAAAAGCCGGGGTATTCCAGCGAAAGGGATGCAGAGAAGACTGCAAATTGTAAATATTGGATAAATTCCAGGGGGCCAGGGGTAAGCATTCTCAAAGCGTGAGGGTCATTGCCAAAGTTAGAGAAGCCATGATACAAATTAAATGTCCCCGTCCAAGGATTGAACAAGACTGTGAGAATGTATGCAGCACACAATAGCAAGCAAACACCAACAATACCAAACAACACCACGTACCAGACGTAGCTCGCAAACACAGGAGTGATTTCAACATTGACGCAACCCACTACATTAGAGCGACCATTGAGAATTGACAAGGTTGTCAGAAACGTTACACCCTGGTAGGAGTTGGAGATCGTGAAGTTTGTGGAAAATGTGCCACTGGTGAATGGGCACGTACCATTCACAAGGTTTGAACAGAAGCGTTCCGCAGATTTGCCTTGTTGAAGGGTATAACCGGCAACTGCAGACACGACCTTAAGCGTTGTAAAAGTGTTAGTTGCTGTGTCAACATCCTGCAGTGATGCATTTTGTGTCATGGAACCAGATACGTCAATAGTCAGCATCTGGTCAATCAGAGTGGCTTGAACTGCAGAAACATTAAAGTAAGGGGTTGTACCGGAAGTTGTGCCCGTGGACAAGCAGCTGTAATACTTGACATTAGAAGGCACTGAAACAGCCAAGGCCAGTGATGACCATGCGAGCGTTAGCAGTGCCCATCGATGGACAGACAACATGATTGTGAAGGACAGCAGGCAACAGCCTTCGCTGGGGATGCAGAGGGTATAGACAGTGAAATGCCAAACAGGTTTGCCAAAATGAGGGTGTGCACAGGTTTACTTGGGTAAGGCTGTTCACGAGTCAAAAGGTGATGACGCTTCCTGAGACCCTATCGGTGACCGTGATGGTAGTTGGCAATAAGAGAGACGCACAAAAACCCGTCCTCACCGACGACGAGTGGGCTAAGGATATTTTGGCACCAAAATGGGAATGAGTGTGTCGGTGTGGTGGGCCTAGTGCAGACTGCGCTTGGTGGGTGATCGGTCCGCTAGTGGGCTTAGTTCCACCTTAGCAAAGTAAGAACAGGCGAGCCAGGATACACGTGCAGGCTAGGAAACGTCCTTATAATGTTTGGTTCCGGGAGACAGTATAGCGGAAACAGCCGATGTGTTGTTTTCGTCACTCTTGTATTGTATTTTGTAACTGAAAAAGTTTACAGGCCCTGTCACATGTTGGCGAGCCGAGTGTCTGTCACAGCATGTACACTTAGTGGGAGATTTCGTTGGTATTCCAACGACCCCTTGGGAGCGTGTGGCGGTCTAGACTAAAAAGGGTTTGCCTGAGCAGCCGAGATGGTGGGAAACTGATGACGGCAGCTCTTCTAAAACAGTGACCGATAATTGGTTTCAGCAGGAGCCTGTAGCGTTGGCAGATTCTATGTTGGTAGTGCGCAACGTCCAGTGAAGGACTAGCGTTGGGCACGGGCACGTCGCCCTTACAATCGCCATTTTGGGGAAGCAGGAAATTCCATCCAGGCGTTGCAGCAGGCACGCGATGGGCTACGATATCAACCCGGTGACAGACTGAGGGCCATTGCACAATCTCAAAGAACGGATTACGTGAAACGAGCCCGCAGTTTCTTGAGGAGGCTGACGACGCGTCGTTTGAAAGATTCTTGATGCATTTACGAGGTGCCGTAACGCGTGAGTCAAAATATTACCTACTGTATTCTGCAGTGAGGCACCATTATTCCGAAGGGCACCAAAAATAGCATTCTCATTGCTCAGGCTACAATTTCGCTGAGGACTCGACTTGGCGCCAGCCTAGTATTCAAATTCGTGAGATACGAGTCATCTGCCGTTGCTATGGCAACATACTCATTCCATGTGTCCATAGCTATCACTGATGTTGCTGACTTGTTGACTGTTCGCAATCTTTTTCGGAGAGTGGCATCCCACAGATAGATACAGCCGTCCGAGCCACCAGTGAAGAAACAGTGCTTACGAGTGCCATGATAGCAGGCGGCATTGACTGGCATCACAATTGTGTTGTCGTCTTGTCTGACGCGGTGACATTTGAAGGCGTAGCCCCCGCTGTTGGTGTTGATCCGATCTACAGCCACTCGTCCATCAATGCTGGTTACTACATAAGTGTCGTTCGCAGGGTCAATCGTCACGGCTCGAGTGTAGTTACGTAGCGAAGAAAATGTCTCTTTGATTGGTTCACCCAAGGCACGCATATCAAAGACATTTACCATTCTGTCGGCCATCGCAACTACCAAGTACCTGTCATTCAGTGCCATACATGAGACTTTGTTGGGCAGTTTGACTACTCGGTGACTTCCTTCGCCAGGCTCTCGTGGATCAACAGCCTGCAGCATCTCATCCCAGGAACCAGAAATGATTTGTCCCTTGGCTGTATCTGCCACGATCGCCTGTATTGCCATTCCATGAGTTTTTCCAATAATCTCGGACGAGGCGGTCTCCAGATCCAGTCTCTGGATATTTCCTTCGAATCCCCCGCTATACACAGCGTCTTGATACCAACAGCAATCAAGCTGCGAATGAGTGTATTCGTGCGCTATCCTGGTTGTCAGGTCAGCATCGAGCACTGTGATCAAGCGGTCCCATGATGAGATGGCCAGTTTTCCTTCATTGCTGCCATGTTTGCAGTACTTGATGCTTGAGACAAGATCCCCTATTTCAGCCATTGTATAACTACTTGTAAATTATGAACTCTAGAACTGGGCAGAGTGACAGCTCTTGGCAGGCTGTCAGGATATCGGTGGTAGATGCAGGGCAGCATGCACTGCAAGAGAGCTTGCATATTTTGGTCAAGATGGATACAGTCGTTGCATGAAGAATTCATATAGCCATGTGATCAAAATCCCCTCAAATAGGTGCAATTATTGTAGGCGCCAGCAGGGATTCGCTTTTTTCTACTATAGTACCCCGCATTTTTGTCTCATGTTTTTGCACTCAGTAGGGAAGGCGAGAAGGGATCACGACCGCTGAACATTGAACATATCAGCGAAATGATTACGAAGGGGGAAGAGTTTTCAAATATGACCTCGAAAATCGGTTGTCTTATTTTGGAAAATCGAACGATATTTGTGTAATCAAACGCCAAGCGACACAAGAATTCTGGCAGCCCATTAAGACGCTTGCTCGCTTAACTCGCATTCCAACTTGCCATATCAAGCGAAAAGTCCCAAAATGCCTTCGGGAGGGAGACAGAGCAGCATGGTGACAACTGAGTTCTGTATGACGGCGTGCTGATCCGCAAAATCTAAAGCTCATAACTGGAAACTGGTGATACTCCATAAGTGCTTCAAGTCTTGTACCCATTTTTCCTGGCCACACGTCTTGCCTCGGAAGATCGGTGTAGAGCTCCGCTCGGTAGACCCCTCATGTTTCCGTCCAGCCTCGGGTTTTCTGCCACTCCCCGACTCAGATAGCTTTTATCACCCGGCGGCGCCTGCAAGTTCTCACGCTATACGCACACCACTGGCTTCCTCCTGCCACATATAACTGCCAACTAACCCCGGACAAAATTCTTAACAGACATCCTGACAGAAAATCACTGGCTGCGGAATAGAAATAGATAAAATCGTTGAAATGGCAGTGGAACTGGTGGATCTTATCTTTCTGGTCGCTGTCCTCGTCGGCACTGTGCTTTATTTCACGAAGGGCACTTTGTGGGCAAAAGAGAAGAAAGCTGATGATTTCGGTGCTGGATTCTCTGCCGCCAGCGATTCTATAGCAGAGAAGCTAAAAGAGAACGACAAGAATGTGATCTTTTTTTATGGCTCCCAGACTGGAACCGCCGAAGACTTTGCTGCCCGTCTCAGCAAAGAGGCTGGCCAAAAATTCGGTCTCAAAGCCATGAAGGCTGATATTGAGGAGTTTGCTATGGAGACTCTTGACAGTGTCCCTGAGAACACAGTTGTTGGCTTTGTAGTAGCTACTTATGGAGAAGGTGAGCCCACCGATAATGCCACCCAGTTCTGGGAGTTCATCAACGATGAGAACGCTGAGTTTAGCACTGGTGCGACCTCTCTCGAAAATCTGACCTATGTCATCTTTGGTCTGGGCAATAATACATACGAGCACTTTAACTATATCGCACGCCAACTTGACCAGCGTCTACAGGGCCTTGGTGCCAAGCGAATCGGCGAGTATGGCGAAGGTGATGATGGCAAGGGCACCATGGAGGAAGATTACTTGGCTTGGAAGGATGAAATGTTCACTGCGTGGAAGGAAGAGTTCGGTCTTTCTGAGCATGAAGCTGTATACGAACCATCTATCGAGGTTGTTGAGAAGGAGTCCGTTGATAATGTTTACACTGGTGAAAAGTCCAAGGCTCTGTTGCTGGAGGGCGAGCCCAAGGGACCATATGGCGTCTCCAATCCATATCTGTCCCCAGTTTCTGTTGCAAGGGAGGTGTTTAAAGCCAAAGATCGCAACTGCGTTCATGTGGAGTTTGACTTGACTGGTTCTAATATGCGCTACACCACTGGCGACCATCTTGCATACTGGTGTCAGAACTCTAACGTTGAAGTTAAGCGCTTCCTGGATATTCTTGGTCTTTGGGAGAAGAAGGATCATGTGATTGATATCAAAGTCCTAGATTCCGCATTCAAGATTCCTTTCCCTATACCAACAACCTACGACACTGTTGTACGTTACTATCTTGAGATTAATGGTGCTGTCTCTCGTCAATTTGTCTCGTCAATTGCTCCTTTTGCCCCAGATACAGGTTCCAAGCAAGAAGCTATTCGCCTTGGTGGAGATAAGCTTGCCTTCGCTAATGAGGTTTCTCATCACTATCTGAACACTGCTCGTCTGCTGAAGAATTTGTCTAATGGTGTCGCATGGTCAAAGGTTCCCTTTTCGTTCATTATCGAGAGTATGCAGCATTTGCAGCCTCGTTACTACTCGATCTCCTCCTCGTCCCTCGAACAGAAAAGTACTGTGTCGATTACTGCTGTGGTTGAGAGTGTAGAACCCGCAGGATCTGATCACGTTCTTAAGGGTGTTGCTACCAACTATATTCTTGACATCAAGAATCGGTTCAATAACCCTACGTCGAATGCAGGAGAATTCTCGTACAACCTTGCTGGCCCTAAGGGTAAATATGTTGCCGACAAAACAATCAAGGTGCCAGTTCACATCCGCCATTCCACTTTTAAATTGCCTTCCAATCCCCAGAAACCTGTTATTATGGTTGGTCCAGGTACTGGAGTGGCACCATTCCGAGCGTTCATTCGTGAGCGTGCCGTGCAGGCCAAGAATGGAACTCCTGTGGGCCCTGCTCTCCTGTTCTTTGGAAGTAGACATCCTGAGCAAGATTATCTATATGCTGATGAGTGGGAGCAGATCCAAAAAGAGTCTAGTTTCCTCAAAGTTTTCACTGCCTTTAGTCGAGTCGGTGACAAGAAAGTCTACGTTCAAAATAGACTTCAAGAACAAGCGGAACTTGTGTCAGGTCTTTTGAAGGATGGCGCCTTCTTCTATGTCTGTGGCGATGCAAATCGTATGGCCAGAGATGTCCAGCGTGTCTTGACGAAGCTCATCAGCGAACAAAGAAGCATCCCGCTGAGCAGAGCAGAGGAACTCGTGAAGTCAATGAAAACGCAAAATACGTATCAGGAAGATGTATGGTAATTTGTTATATGTAAAAGTGCATAATAGGCTCGCTGTCGTCCTTGAATATCTAGACATATACCTTTGCTAATGCATCATATAAAATATCGAACGATCATTCACAAAAAAAAATCACTCACCGAAGAGCGTAGTTAGGCCATCCTCCATCCCGACAAAAGTGTCATCACTGGTATTAGTTCTCTTCGTGAGTAACTTTTTCTCCGTCTTTTTATCTGCCCTCTTGCGCTGTGCTTCTCTATCCTCATCCTCGGAGGGCATAAACTGTACAATAGTCAGGAATTCAATAAAAACGCCTCTCTGCTGGCGTAGACTAGTAGGAGTAGAGAGACGACTCTCGAAAAGAGTCACATCTTCCTGACTGGCGTTTGGCAGTAGTGTACAAAGAACATCAAACGGCCATTCATGCTTACTTCGCAAGATGGTATAAATTGTTGTCAAAGTATACGCAGCCTCGTTATGAACATCACTGAATGATTTATCAGACAGTACTCTCAAACAAACCCCAGCCATGTCATTACCAACAAAACGATCGATATCATCACTTCTAAGAAGAATATTAGGGAGGATCTTGCGAACAATCAGACAGCAGTTGAACGAGCACCGGTTATCCTTGAAGTTCATAATGTGACAGCATAATGTCAGGAACGGAGCTAACACCTCATTGTCGTTGAGCACAACATCAATCAGCTCGGGGTTGCCAACGGTTTTACTATTACCTAGTTGACCAACCAAATCTATTAACAGCCGATCAACGATTGCAGTAAGCTGGCGTAAGAGGTGCTCATCCATCATTTCTTCGCTCAAATCATAAGCTTTATCCTCCATTGAAGAGGACATTTTGAGGCCATTCGCATATACTTCATTCCATTTTTGGACGAGTACTTCGTCAAGCTGTCTCAACACTTTTGGCAGGAAAGCCGGCATAAAGCTTCTAATCAAGTGAGAAGGACAATTTTTGACAACATTTCTGATCACGAGGGATATCATGTGCCGCCATGAATGCGATGTGATACCAGCAGACTCTCCTGCCAAAGCTATCCAAAGGTGGTCGGCCATTCCTGGCATTTCGAACATCGTTTCTTCCAGCTGCGAAATGGATCCCAGCGTAAGAAAAGCGTATTCGCGGGTATAGCGAATAATATGTCCAACAGAGTCAGCAAAGTCACGCAGAGTATGCATGGCCTTGACATTTTCATCCAAAAACTCGTCTCTAGTTTGAGTAGATACTCCAATCTGCCAAAATCGCTCTTGGCAAGAGTACTTCACAAAAGCTTGTACCTCGGCAGGAAGACTAGACCAGTTCGCAGGATTATGATAGGCCTCAATCTGAGCAATCAACTGTAATATATGACTAAGAATCGGCTGAATCCGAGGTTTCCACAACTCCAACAGATGTTTGAATTCTTTCGAGGAATGATCCAGGTTCTCAATGGTATACTGGATGAATATGCGCGTGGCACGAATAGGAAACAGGGCCTGCCATCTTTTCTTCAGGTCTGCTTTTAGTCGTCTCCCCGTGTCGTCCATTTTTGCTTCAAGCAGATTCGTTTGCTCAGTCACACCCCGAGAGCGGAAATATTCAGCAATCTGAACAATGCCTATCCTTTCCATAAACCAATGGAGATCCATCAGTCCCTTCACTGTAGAGTCCTCAGTCCAAGAACTCAGGATAGGGTCTACAATAGATGCAAACTTCTCTTCCTTTCTCTCCCTTGTCATGCTGGATCTCTGTGATACGACTAAAAGGAACGACAGGAATGACACATTTTCATGGTCAGACAGTTTCTTTGATACAATAATGTCATCAATAACTCTTTCAAGGTCGTCATAAATGTTCATCAGCATATCAGGCATAAGGTAGGCAAGGCGGTTCAGCTCTGTACCACACGACGATCTAAGATCACGAATCATCTCCCTCTCTTCATCTGGAGCATCATCAGCGCAATATTTTGTACAGGCACCAAGAACTCTCTCCAATACTTTGAAAATAAGGTCCTGGCTCTCTAAGAGAGGGGCGAACTGTACCAAGCACTGGACAACTTTGCGCAGCAGCAGTGGATCTTCTATGCTCATTCCCAAAAGACTCTGTCCACATTGAGCTACAGACTGAACAATTTGTCGATCCAGCTCTACTTTGTCGGGTCCGTTGTACCAAATCCGCCATCTTGATACACCTCTAAGAGCTGACTCCACAACCAGCAACTTAGAATAAGACAAGAAGTACAAAGGATTACCTTCATGTTTCTCGATAGGCTGTTGAAGAGCATTCCAGTTAGCATTGAAATGGCTTGCCAGCTCACCATTAATCCATTCAAATGATTCAAGAGGTATCCTGCAAACTGACAATCTAACGACGTCTTCCATGTATCTGCGATAGTTTGACAGAAATGCCTGCATTTCAGGCTTAGAATCAACATCAACTTCCAAAAACTTTACTGAAACATGATCTTCATTCACATCCTCATACTTGACACACCTTTCCACGGCCACTTGCAACAGCTGAGGCAAGATAGAATGCAACTGTTTGTTTAGAGAATCCTGCCGTAGCAACGAGCACCACAGCGCAAGTGACATTCCAGAAACCTGTAGAGAAGGATTTTCAATCGTATGAAGAAGCAAAGAGAGGTATCCAATGCTGTCAGTATCTGCATGTGCGTAGAAGATTTTGCCAAAGAACTCACCCAGAACGACCACCAGATCCACGATGCGCTTCACACACAGATACGCTTCGTCATCAAGATCGTCTATATCAACTTGTGAGCAAGCTGTTTCATAGACGGTGCTGAGAGTGTTAATCCCAGCGGGTTTGAACACAGCTCCAACTACCGTATCAAAATCCTCATCTTGAGAGTACTGCCTGGTGAATAAGACGTTAAGGCAATCGGCAGCTAGAAGTCTCACCTTGACATTATTAACAGTGATTGCTGTGGATAGCAGGCCCAGAATATTGCTTCCATGGATTGCAGTAGCAAAGACCCAAGAGAGACATGTCTTGAGCGTGTGTAGAATCTTGAGACAAAGGGATTCATTTCCTTGTTGCAATGCCTGATCCAACAAGTGTGCCCAGCGACGGAGCCATCCTTCTGAGCCGTACCGAAGGTCTTTGAGAACGCGTGACTCGTAGATGACTTCCAGAAGGCTCTCTTCTGTCACTACTTCGATAGACTGGGCACTGAGAGCACTTGATCTTTTGGCAGCAATTGGGTCTTCTAACACGTAGATATCTTCAAAAAGATTACGAAACACCGAGAGGGTAAATTCTTGTGATGGCTGATTACTCCAAAGCTTGTACAGAATCTCATCCATATCTAACCAGGTTTCGCCCCATTCTCTCTTTGCAATAGATACCCAAAGGCATGCGATTTTCTCGGTGACAAAACTGGGATCTGACTCGTTGATTTCAGAAGCCAGTTCAACAACCCAGTCTTTGACAGCCACCTTCTTTGCAGAGTCATACGTGTGAAATAAGTATTGGACGGAATGCTCGATTAGTGACAAACCATAGTGGCGCATAATTGCATCATTGTCGCGGCTCTGAGCCAGGTGGAAACCCCATAGAGGAGCATCTGGATTTTGCTTTATTGACAAGAGGAAGTCTTGTGCTTGGCGTCGGTCATGATCGGTAGATTGGCCGCTGTGTAGCACCCTGAGGGCTGAGGCTATTTGCCCCTTTGCCTCCATTCGCACTTCGCTTCTCCCCTACTGTTATGCGGGGATCAATTGATAATGCTCGTTTGCTTTGTCGGGTTAGAAAGAACGCGGCTCTTGTTTGTTAAGTGCCGGGCACGCTTTATTTCAGTGCTATCAAAATTGGGGCTGGAGTATATGCAGGCGTGGGTTTGCGTTGGAGACAGAGGAATGAGATAGAAAATTTCGTAGAAACTATTTGGTGTATACTAAATGGTGAATACCAGAATATACTAATTCTTACGTCTCATATCTGTATGCGGCCCTTCTTAAGATCTTTTTGTCAGCTGGTCACTCGCCTCTCCGTTTCGGTCTGGTGCTTGCCTTGCCCTTCAGAGAACCCATGTGACATGACCGCCTTCTGCAGAGAAGCGTGCCCTGCTCCGCAAATGCAGGTAGGACTAAAAGTCAAATCTCTATTTAGTCCGCGCTGTGATGACACGTATTAATCAGACTGACGTGGGCTGAAACAATCGTAATAGTCAAATCTAACTAGAGGAATATCGCTATCCCCGTTCCTTGATTCTAGATCATGGAGGCAGAGAAGCGCTTAGCCAGCGGCTCCAGCACATGTCCCACTACCGCAGATGATAACTGATGGATTGAGTGATCTATAGGCCCAACCACCTCAACAGTGCAACAATTCTTAGTGGCGTGTGCCTCTCGGAAATTTATAGACTCCCCCCACAGTTGTTTCCGAGACCCTGCAAAAGTTCACCACCGCACTCTGGCCCGCTCCGTCCATTCCGTAAACGATGTTGAGAGCAAATAAGCTGTCTGGGGCTGTCAGACGACGCTGGTATTCTCAGTCCATTGAATCGTTTACTGTCAAATCAAAGACACATATTCCAAGGCTCAACATCGAGGCCACACTATTGGAGCATGAAACAACCAAGGCCCGGCACTTGCATGTCGTGAAACAAGGTGACAACAACAATGTATTTTCGATAGGATTCAAAACCAATCCTCCAGATATGTCTGGCTTACCTCACATTTTGGAGCATACTACGCTCTGCGGGTCTAAAAGGTTTCCTGTCCGTGATCCATTCTTCAAGATGCTGACGAGATCGCTCGCCAATTTCATGAATGCCATGACTGGATTTGACTATACGTTTTATCCCTTCGCAACAACGAATCACAGTGATTTCTTCAATCTTCAATCTGTGTATTTGGACGCTGTATTCAACCCTTTGCTACTGAAAACAGATTTTGAACAGGAAGGATGGAGACTTGAGAACGAAATCACAGACGACAAATCTACTCCACTGACATTCAAGGGCGTTGTCTATAACGAAATGAAGGGCCAACTTTCTAACCCAAGCTATTTGTATTACATCCGTTACTTCCAGCATCTCTATCCTTCTCTGAAATCATCAGGAGGTGAGCCGTCAGCAATGACTTCATTGCACTACGAAGATCTTGTCAATTTTCACAGAACGCACTATCATCCGAGTAACTCATTTACCTTTTCCTACTCAGATCTACCTTTGGATCAGATTCTACGCCCGATCAGAGAGTCAATTGAGAATCAAGAGCCCATGATTGACTTTGACAATGCCATCAAGGAGCCGATAAGCTTGCGTGAATCTAATGTTGTTATAAAGCAGGCTGGACCCTTTGATCCTTTGTTCGACGAGAGCAGACAATTTAAGACGTCAGTATCGTGGATAGTTGGTGATTCCATTGACATGCAATATATATATTTGTGGAAGGTATTTTCCCTTCTTGTCATGGATGGTCACTCATCTCCACTGCACAAGGCTCTCATTGACTCTGGTCTTGCCACTGAGTTCTCTGTTAATTCTGGCGTAGATATCACCCCGGCATCCTCTGTCTTCACGTTGGGTGTGCAGGGCATCTCCGAAGAAAACATCCCTGAATACAAAAAACGTTGTAGAGCTGTGCTGGAAGATATTTCTGCGAATGGATTTGAGAAAGAGAGGATTGATGCTATCATTAACCAGGCTGAACTCTCTGAAAGAGAAGTAGATGCAAACTTCGGCATGAGCTTGGTGTATCGATTGTTTCCACGAGTGTTCAACGGCACCAATCCTTTGTCTCTGCTCGATTCAGAGTCGCACCTTAATGAATTCAAGGCCCACCTTGAGGAGAATCCGGATGCCTTCAAAAATGCTGCGAAACTTCTGTTGACATCGCCGTACTTTGATTTCACAATGTACCCTTCTAAGTCATTTGAATCGACAGTTGCAGATGAAGAAGAAGCAAGACTTCAAGCCCATGTAGCCCATTTGACATCTGCGCAGAAAGAGGAGGTCTTTGATGCTGGGTTGGCTCTTAAGGTGGCCCAACAAGCTGATGAAGATGTTTCGGTGCTTCCTTCTCTTCATGTTGACGACATTGACAAAAGCGTAAGACAGTTCCCAGTTGAAAAAGGAGAAAATGTTATCAGCCGAGCCACGGGAACTCAGGGCATCCTCTACTTGTCCCTTAAGAAAAAGCTTCAGTCAATTGACCCCGGTTTGCTGAAGTATATCCCTCTCTTTACACAAGCGTTGACGTCGGTAGGAACTTCCAACATGTCCATGGGTGAGCTTGAACAACAGATCAGGCTTCACACCGGTGGTATTAGTATCTCGCCGCTGATTAGCAGTCCGTTCTCAAACCCAAATGCCTTGGATCTCTCTCTACTTCTCTCTGGAACAGCATTGGAGGAGAAATCGGGGAAGCTATTCGAGTTTTTCTCTGACATACTCCGAAACCCAGAGTTTGGGAATGTGGAAAAGCTGCGCACTCTCATTCAATCAACGGTTGCTAGTGCCTCTGACTCTCTATCTCAGTCTGGCCACTCCTTTGCTATGGCTCATTCTTCGTCCTTTCTGTCTCGGAAGCGCTGCCTTGAAGAAAGATTTAGTGGTCTCGAACAGCTTCAGTTCATGAAAGAACTGAGTACCATGAACGATGAGCAGCTGCTAGATAAGGTCGTTTCCAAGCTATTCTTCTTGAAAGACTCAATTGTAAACTCAAACGGTTTTGAAACTGGTGTGGTGGGAACATCACAATCAGCTATTGATGACACAATCTCCAAGAGCAGGCATTTCATTCACGGAGTGCTGCCATCAGCGGATATTGACAGCGAAGCCAAGATTGCTGTGGAAATGCAGCCGAAGCAGAACACTTTGATCAAGCTCCCCTTTCAGGTTTCATATGTGGGTGTTTCTTTACCTGGTGCAGGGTATCTTGAGAAAGACGCCGCTTCTCTGCAAGTACTAGCTAACCTTCTTACCCACAAACACCTTCATACCGAGATTAGAGAGAAGGGTGGTGCCTATGGTGGTGGTGCTACTTATTCGGCCCTGGATGGCATTTTCTCTTTCTATTCTTATCGGGATCCTAACCCGAGGAACACTCTTGACGTTTTTTTGAAATCTGGTGAGTGGGCCTTCGAAAAGGACTGGACAGCTCGCCATTTGGAGGAATCTAAGCTCTCAATTTTCCAGAACATTGATGCTCCGATAAACCCACGGAGCGAGATTTCCTCGGTATTTTTATATGGTCTAACATCTGAAATGAGACAACAGAGGAGAGATAATCTATTGAGTGTCAGCGTAGATGATGTTAAGGAGGCTGCGTCTAAGTATTTGGTTCCTCAGCTTTCTAGGCAGCCATCCACTACTGTTCTTGGATTGTGTGGTGATGATTTACTATCTGAAACAGAATGGAAGACCGTCAACTTTGATTGAGAAGACTATAAAGTCACATGTACATAGCATACAATTCTACAATAATAAATTGTATAAATAAATAGTTTACAAGAAGAACTTCTTCTTGTCCTTGTCCATGTCGGGGCGATGCTGCCACTCTATCTCACCACGAATACCCTTTTGCACGCGGCGTAGTCGCAGTGTGAATTGCGGTCCTATTTCTTGAAGCTTCACTTTCTCGTCGCTTTTGAAAAGGTATCTATGCCGTCTAAAGAAAATGAAATCTCTCTGATTATGCAAAGTCACCACCTGTCTTCCCTCAAATTGTGGGGTCTTTGGGAACAGCGACTGGAACAGGCGACCAACTGTCAGGCCAAGGCGAGTGGTGAAATTGTTGAGGACAAGCTCAGGAGTGTGAGAAGTTGCGCCTCCAAATGATCGCTTATCATCCTCACCAATGAAGGAAGACACAGAGAAATTGAACGTAGGACCTTCAGGCAAATGAATGAATGTCAAGCCATTGACCACTTTCTTATCCTCATTGATAATAATGACATCCGTATACTCTCTGTTCTTGCAAAAGTCACAGATCTTTTTGATTTCGAACTGATTCTTTCGTTTCACAAATTTTGAATCAGGAATGATCTCTTTAAGCATATCAGCAAACACAAGGCCTTGCTTCTTACAATCCTTACTTGTCGTTATTAGCACTTTGGGGGCTCTCCCATCAAAGTATGACTGGAACTCGTCTTCTCCATCAACCTCAGCCCCTATCGTTTCATCGTACACTCTCATTGACTCAACGGTTTTGGTCTGGTTTTCAGCCAGCCGCTCTTCTTTGAGACGTGGATCAGCATCCTCTGCTTTTGCACGTTCTCGGCGAAGGTTGTGGCGAGCTTTGATCTTCTCCACATTGTTTCTAATGTGCACCTCCTGTCTCTTTATCTTGTTTTTGATGCTGATATCTCTACCCATTTTTAACTGAGGCACTCCTAGCAGGTGTCAAAAATATATTTTCCGTATTATCAGGTTTTGGCGGTGGAAAATTATTTTGTCACGTGACAATATACTGGCCATGGACGAAATGCTGAGGTGCTCTGTTCCCTGTCAATGGCGCTGGTAGATTATAGCGACAGCGAGAATGAACTTGAAGTGGAAACTGAACCGCAGACCTCCAAGTCTAATTCCTATGTCAATAATCAGCAGTCGCTGAGCAAAGAAAGGCCAATTCTACCACCTGAATTCTTCAACATATACACATCCAGCAGTGCTTTGGGTAGAGAATTTCATGAGATAGGCAGAAATGAGGAACACGTTGAAGGGCAATTCCCCAGCCATATATATCTCGAATTCCTACCAAGCAGATCTGAGCGCAGCGAAATGACTCGTTTTCTCAACGCTGCCAGTTTGGAACACCAGTCGATGTTGATAGACGATCTAGGTGTTCCGCGTACCATTCACTTGAGTTTGTCGCTAGATACAACGTTTTCCAATAGTGACGAACGCTACCTATTGCTTGAAGAGCTGAAAACAGCTTTGAGCCTGGTACCTAGATTTGAAATACGCACCACCCGGCACACACGTATCTATGACAGCCCAACCAAGAAGTTTCTCGTAGTCCCCGTCGAGGAGAATAATACTCTCAATGGCCTGCTTAATGCATTACAGAAAGCAGCCAGGAGGTTTCAATTTCAAATCTATTCAAGCGAATCACTTCACATCTCAATTGCTAGTTGGCCACGTGACAAGCAGATAGTTGCACCGACTTGTTATACTGCTCCAATTTGGTCTTTCTCGGTAAATCAAGTGAAGTTAAAGTATGGGCAGAGAGTATTTGTCTTCAATCTGCCTCGTCTCATCTTCAAAAACTAATTTTCATTTGCAACAACTTCTGAGGTAGTTCTCCTCACCGTCTTAGCGGGCCGAAGTGCGGCGGTCGTTGTTTCGGTTCCCCACTCTCCAAAACTGACTCAATGTGAAAGCGCCCGAAACGCTGCCACCACAACTGACAGCAGCGAGTAAGAAGGTTCTTGCGACAACGGCTTAGGAAGAAACAAGAACACTGAGAAACTTCCATTTTGTAGGCCGGATTTTGTTGACTCAAGATTAGTGGTCTGCTGCCCGGCGGCCAAATTGTGCTGGGTGTTACGGACATTCAATTATGTTCACCACACAACTCTCCCTAAAGAGGCAACTGGCTGGTAAAATTTATCCGTCTAGATCTTTCATCTTCTGGCCCTATCTCCGGATTTTGTTGGTTTTTCAGTTAAAAACCCAGGTGCCCTTCCATCGGTAGCCTCTGCTTCAACAGCTTCCCTAAACTCTATTCCTCCTTCATCAGGAATTAACAGACCTTGTTCTCCGGCACTGAGCGTTTCATACTTTGTCAAAGCATCACCACGCATTACCCGCAAAGTTAAACCTTATTTGAGTTTCAGAATCTTTGGCAGGTGGCATATTCGATTATAGTATTTACCCTGAAATCTTTGTTAACCCTGATTCTACAAAGAATCTTACCTTCTATTTTCCCACCCCACAAAAAATCGCCCAATCCGAGCAACTCCTCGGCGTACACATAATATGTCCACTATTTCAAGGCCGTCACCAGAATCTGCCCCCACCCGCCGACTTCAACAACTTAACAACCACTTGATAAACATGTCTAAGCAAGCTCCACATTCCCTGACCATGATCCCTGGTCCCATTGAGTTCGATGATGACGTACTCAATGCCATGTCACATCCATCGATTGCTCATACTCACCCTGAGTTTGTGGAGGTCTTCTCGAAGGCTCTCAAGATGACCAGAACCTTGTTCTTGTCCACCGATCCTGAAGCGCAGCCATTGGTAATTTCCGGATCAGGCACACTTGGGTGGGATATTGTTGGAGCAAACTTTCTCGAAGCTGGCGACGATGTCTTGGTTGTTAACACCGGTTACTTCTCTGATAGATTTGTTGAAGCACTGACTGCCTACCAAGCAAAGGTTGACCAAGTAACTGCCCCAGTGGGTGACGTACCATCTCTGGAGCAGATAGAGAAAGCTCTCAAGAGCAAGTCTTATAAGGTCATTACTGTTACCCACGTTGACACATCCACTGGTGTTCTTGTCGATATTAAGAAGGTTGCTGCCCTGGTCCATAAGGTCTCTCCTGAAACCCTTATTGTCATTGACGGTGTTTGCTCGGTAGGTGTTGAGGAGATCCGCTTTGACGAGTGGAAACTTGACTATGTTCTTAGTGCTTCTCAAAAGGCAATCGGTGCTCCAGCAGGTCTTTCGGTATCGTTCGCATCCAAGCGAGCCGTCGATTCTATTTCGAAGCGCAAGCAGCCTATTGCCTCCTACTATGCAAGTCTCAATAAGTGGATTCCAATTATGCAGGCTTATGAGCATGCAAAAGGAGCTTATTTTGCTACCCCTGCCGTGCAGAACATTTATTCTTACTACACTTCGCTGTCTCAATTTGCAACATCTCCTGAGTCTATGGAAAAGCGCTTCAAGCTCCATGCCGAGAACTCTGATAAAGTTAAGGCTGCTGTCAAGGCTCTTGGTCTCAAGATTGTTGCTAATGATCACTCTTGGGCAGCTCATGGCCTGACTGCTATCTACACTCCTGAAGGTGTGGCCCCGACCCAGATCCTGCCACTGGTTGGAAAGCGTGGTGTTACTCTTGCCGGCGGTATTCATCCCAAGATTGCCTCCAAGTATATTAGATTTGGTCATATGGGCGTCTCCGTCACAAAGCCGGAACTTGGCCATATTGACAAGGTTCTGAATGCTCTCACCGAGAGCTTGAAGGAGCTATAGAAGTCGCAATAGGTTCTAAAATAAAACCGATGATTGATTAGATCTTTTTCATAAATAGTCTTTAAGTATGCTTTTCACTGTTTTGACAGTTTGATCGCTCTGTAACGCGCCGTCGTGACTTCCTGAGACTTTTAACAACTCTGACCCCTCGAATGCCTTCAATGCCAACTGCGGTTGCCAGTCATATCCTAAAAGCTCATCGTGCTCTGAGTGCAATATGTAAAGTCTTGGATTAAGTTCGTAGGATGTGGGTGAAGCAGTTACCAAGTCAGTTTCGCTGAAAGCCGTCAAAACAAACTCAGAATAACTGCTGTGCTCTTTGATAAGGTTGGGAAGATCGTAAATACCCTCAATTCCTATTATTGCAATAATCGGAAGTATCCTGAACGTCTCCGGATCGATCTCCTTTACAACACTTTGACATGCTAGGAAAGCTCCTGCAGAATGGCCCATTAGTATAAAACACTCCGCCCCCAATTGGTCAACCAATACATTCAAAGCAGATCGCACATCTCTCAAGTGATAAGGGTGCTTTACGTTGGGCGACAGCCGATAGTTCATGGCCGCCGTGTTGATATTCGGTAAATGTTCGAGCAAGAAGTCGCCATCACGAGCAGTTTGCTTCGGATCAACCCATGCACCCCCATGAATAAATACTACCCATTGAGGAGAGCTGTTGGCTTTATTATAATATACAGTTTGCAATTCGTCCTGTCCAAAGCTGATTGATTCCATTGTTAATGACTAATGACTCCTGGGCCGCAGGTCGGTGTCTGAGCGATGCTGGGAGAGTGCCCCAAACAAGTACTATCTTACCATAAAGCTAGCGGAAGAAATCATAGTTAGACGCTGTCAACCAACGAATATGCGCTTACCATGAATACATTATACGTACCAGAAACTGAACTTTTCCCGTTTGCCTTCAAATTTGAAATGCACTGTAATCACTACAAATGAAATACCCACGCGCCAACACATATACCAAATCGTCTATTTTTTGGAGAACTCCACTCTCATAATCAGATTGTCGTAACCCTTGCCATTCATGTAATCACAAGCCATCTGCGCGGCGGAGAGAAGATCAAATGACAAGAACGCAAATCCACGGTTGCGACCTGTTTCTCTGTCTCTTACGAGATAGCATCTGGCTATCCGGCCAAATCTTGCAAATCTACCCCTGAGCTCTTCTTCGGTGATGTCCTCACTCAAGTTTGAAACGCGTAACGTAGTAGAATCATCTCTTTCTGGATATGGAGTTCTGCCAGGATCAGCTGCAGCTGGGCTACCAGGAACTCTGTTACGAAGATGTGGAGGGACATAACCACCACCAGTTGAACCGCCAGCAAGCTCTTCTCCGCCAGTAGGAGTGGCAGCCGAGTCCGAACCAAGGGCATCCTTGTAAGGACACTTAGATGTGAAATGCGATCCAGTACAGATACGACATGTGATATGAGAGTCTGCCTGAGCAGCCTTTTCCTTCGCCTGTTCAATCATCTCCTGATCCTTAGCATCAGACTCCTCCTCCTTTGGCTTCGTGCTTTTTGCCGATAATTTCACAACCATGTCCTCACCAACAGAGGTTTGCTTCTTGTCAACACCACTTGGTTTACCCTTTTCACTACCGTACTTTGCCCACTTCTTGCGTTCCGCCACCGAGTGATTAACCTTTTCTGTGACCTTGATTTCGCGAACCTTCTGAGTAATTTTCACCTTTCTGCCAGTTTCGGGGTTCTTTCCGAATGTGACAATCGTCTTGGTTCCATCAGAATTTTGAGTAACAATCGGACCCTGCTCCTCTTGGTCCATCTCCTCAGCCCATGTCTTTGACATTTTTATTGTGTAGAGTAGAAAAAGTTTTGGATTAAGATCGAAAATGTGGTTGAACGAAATATTTCAAAGCAACGCAAGTTGGGACCCGTCCGTTTCTGGACGAGGCCAGTAGATGCTGGAACGCATTCTGGAAAATAACCTCGTGCGGATTAATAATGAGAACAATGAAGTGCAACAGAACAGAGTGGGCCATACGAGAATGGCATGTATAAGAAACGCTATTGACCTTACTCTAAAACTGATAATATTTACTGAGAACTGCGAGGAACACGGGAACTCACTCTTCGACACCACTACTTCATATCACCAGTATACTTAGAGTTGACTATGACATCATGCTGATTTCCAATCTTCCCTTATACCTGGTGATTGCAAAGGTTATTCAACATTTCGGGAGAGAGCCCTCGTCAACAGTTAAACTGTACCTGTCAGGTAGTTTAATGTACTTGCATAGCAGCTTCTAAAAAAAACTGCAACACCTATCGTTCTCGTCTGGTCTCCCACGACAATACTGATCTAGGCCCTAGGGTGCTTAAATAATTGGTTGATCGGACGGGAAACCTTGTGGCCACCCTGGTATGGTCGCAGCTGGTTCTTTTGGAGTGGTTTAGAACTCATCGCCTTTCCGTCCACTACTGGGCGTCCATTACTGGGCGTCCATTACTGGACGTCCCTTACGCGCCCATTAAGGTCAACGTCAGGGTAACCCAGCCTCACAATAACCGTTGACCTTAGACAGACATATAATCAACCATTCGACTTCGCGGATTTTTGAACTCCAATAAGTTCAAGTATTACAAGAGCTCTTCTTGAG